>JAILYA010000065.1:1057500-1239137 GCA_021437795.1 Rhodamnia rubescens | reverse complement strand
GTCGTTATTATTTGGTTTAGATCAAAATCACGTGTGCTTATGTCTTCGTGATTTGATAAAAGAGCCGAGAATCATAAGAGCTATGTCATTATGAGCCGACTAAAGGTCAAGATCACCAAGTGCATATGTCTTCGTGATCGAGACCGAAATCATAAGAGGCTGCGTCGTCATGATTTGATAAGATGTCAAGATCGCCGGTGCGTATATGTCTACACGACTGACGGGAGAGGCATATTGCACGAATTTGAATCGTAACAACTATCATCGATGAGTTGTTAATTTGAAAATGGGTTCGAAAACTTATCCGGGTTCTCCGAACGATTAATCAAAGAACGAAACAGATCGCTCGTATCGTACATGGTAGGCATTTGCCGGGAGAACTTGCTCATTCAATAATCCTTGGATGAATTTCGAGACCTTGGGAGGGACATCGAACATCGGGAATGTATTACCCATCATAGAATGTCCGAGGTAACATGCGCAAACATATTCAACATGTGCATAATGCAATCACTCATACTATGGTTTATGCATAACCATTCTATCAAGTTTGCATTACCAAGCCTGTCCGAGAGATGTTCTCACATTATGAATACCTCGAATGTAAGCTGAATGGGGGACTTCGATCCGAAAGGATTTTCTCTCACTCTCAAGAAAAGTTATTTATCCCTGTCTGCGGGATTCAAAAGAAATCACTCAATCTTTCCATCATCGCATTCGATAAGGATCCGAGTAATCTCGCAATTGATACGACCGAGCCGATCTGGAGGTCTTGATTAGGGCCGTAATGAGGGCTAGGTCAAAGGTTTACAAAGGGGACTCTAGTTGAGTCAAGGCTCTTTGAAATGAATTCCTTCGTCATCTCTCTGGGTTTACAAGTCAAGAACCCCGCAAAAATGAGAGAGAAGTAATCTTGCTCGAACGTTTTCGAGTGATGCTTAAAATCATTGAACTCCACATTAATTCAAGTGCCCTAGTCGAAAAGGCTTTTAAAGGGTTGTAATGGAGGTAATGATTTGGGACCGAGAAACGAAAGGGTTCGTTTTGGCTCATAAGATGTTTGAGAAGGGGCTTGATGTTGGTGATCATTATAATCTTGTCACCGATCGTGGCCTTCTAGGATATCATCATTGCTCGAGGATGGTATGAACCGAAGATTGCATTTGCAATTTGATGCTTCATGGAGATTTTTCTCTCAACCCTTTTAGGATATACGGAAAAAATTATGCATTTAAGTTCGAAATATTCTACAAATGAACAATGAATTGAAAGGGCATTGGCACTTGCTTTTGGTAGGCACTTTGCTTTTTTAAATGCCTAGGAATTTTTGTGGAATCAGCCTTTCCTCTTTCTTCTCCTTTTTTTTTTTTACTCCCAACTCTCTTTTACGATTGTATCTTGATGAGTTCATTGGGAGATTTTCTATGGATCCAGCTTTTCGAGTCCTTCTACTCAAAGATGGGCCATATTTGCTTTGGGACAACAATGATCACCAATAAGGGCTTTTAGAAACGAATTTGCAGGCTCAAATGGGTTGTGCAAATGGATATAGATGTGTGGGATAGAAAACGAAATGCTCTTCGTCACCCTAAGGCACTTGAATTAAAGTGCAAGTACAATGCAAAGAACCATCCGAAGATTGATGTTAGTCCGGCCAAGAAGATTTCTAACCATTTGTCTCGTGATCTTGATGGAATTACCTCTGTTTTGCCCCAATGTGGGGTGGTTCTTGACGAGGGTTGTGGAAGTGAAATCTCCGCTCAAATGGGTTGATCAACGGATAACTTGCAGTGTTTAGGGTAGAGAAATGAATGGCTCCATCACTTCGGTTTATCGTACATTTCGCGAGAAAACTCTTTACCTTGGGGAGTGCGGAATTTAGCCATCGTTCATCTCACCTGAAAAAATTGGACGTGTTTGGCAAAGGATTGCCTTTCATCATCCTGTCATGCCCCTTCAGTACATTCGATGTATCTTATGTAGTTCATGTTCCTTATTCGAGTTGGTAAATTAAACATGAGGAACAATCATGTGCAAACCATGCGATGTATGAATGTTTTCGAGCATATAAAATGCAGCAACTTTTTATCTTGGCGGACAAAGTTCGCAAGTACATAAAAAATTTCTTAGGGGCGTGGATCGTGAGTTGCCCCTGCTCATGCAAATGTATTGCAAAACTTCATTATCTCGCTTCGAGACATGAGATTGTCAAAGGCTCCAGGAATTTCTCATTTCATTAATTTTTCGGGGAGAACGGATGCTTCTCTATTTGGACAGGAGTGACCCCCCTGTAAAAATCAAAAGGGAAAGCATCAATGTAAGTCCTCATGTTCTAAAAGAGTTGAAACGATACCACTTTACTCATGTACGTATTCCTTGCGAACTTTGAATTGAAAAGATCGATTCATCCGGATCGGATTGTATGTCCGGGATGTTATCTCTCCGGGTTCTATGACCGTCCTGGGCTGAGCTTCGTCCGAGAAGCAAAAAGTTTTTATTAATCTTTGTACATTGATGCTAAATCCCGGATCGACCCCGGGACGCCTCGGACCACTTGTCATTCCCCAACCACTATCTTTGCGGTGTTGTTGGCGTCCACGGGTGGTTCGCTTTTGTTATATTGTTCTCAAAGCAATTGGCAACTTCCTGTGGAGAATAAAATAAGCTTAACTTAGAATTTGAAACGACCGAGAGCCAATTGGGACGATACGGAGTTACCCATCTTTGAGCCTCGCTTGGTTTTTTCCTTGCATTCTCCCAAGTAAGGCTATTCGGAATCTCTCTTTATGGGCATTCGGGGCGTCGTCCACAAATTGATTTGCTACGAGCCTAGCTTAATAAGGAACTTACGCATTTGATAAGAGAGGAGAAAAATTCGCCCTTTAACTCTAGGCAAATTCTAGACAACTAGAAAGTAAAAGTATCCCACGCAGGGGAACTATACATGGAATTAAAGGAGTATTCATGCGAGATTGGTTCCACCTCTTTTGCTTAGCTATTCCAATGATTGGCTGATTTTGTCTTGGATCATACACCAACGATCGTTGTTTGAGGATCCATAATCACTTGCTTCGGATCACAACTCGGAGGTCTTTCGGCTCGAACCGGGCGACCAAGGCGGTGAGCTCATCATCAAAGTAACCTTTTGATTTTTCGAGCAATTGATACTCGAATTGGGCATTGTTACTTGCTAACACTTGCGACAGATTTTCTACTTTGTTTTTGCCGTGAGTGGTCCGACTCCTTGAGCTTGAGCCTCCGCCGTCGCTTGGGAACTCGTAGGGATGATCAACCGGGTCCGCTTGCTAGAACCACCAAGCGGAAGGTCGGTATGGCCGAGATTCTTGATTGGGAAGTGGTCGGGTACTTTTTGCTCCGTAGGTTTTCCCGGGATTAATCTTCCAATCAACTTTGCTCCGGTCGCCTTGGTTCCAAGCTACATCGTGCTTCTTCAGCTTATCTCTAAATCCGTGAAGGTGATTTGTGACACTTCGTAGGGTGAGTCCGTCTATATTCATCATTTTGAGTACGGCCATTGGTCGTCTTTGAATTGATTCCTAGTCGTCGAATCGCCTCGATGAATATAGAATGAAGCTCGGCGGACCAAAGGGGCCTTTTCTTTCCGATAAAATCGTCGTAGTAAGTTTGGCCATAGTTCTTTTGTTCGAGTAATTGCTTCCTTACAAGCATGTTGCCAAATGTTTTGGAGCACTTGAACGCAGACCGGCTTCTTTAGGATGTCCCGAGCACCATGCAATATGGCCTTCGTTACGAACCGTTGATCATCACTTGCGATGTGACGATGACCGGTCTATTCAACTCGAGAATCAATGATCTTTAAGAGACCGAGACCTTCCATATCGATCCCTACCATGGCTGTGACGACGATGTCAAAATCATATTTGTACTTGCCTCGGCTCCTCTAAGGATTCCGTTACTTTCACATAAGTTGAAATCCCTGTACATGCACTTTCTCGGCATGGCAACGAGGATCGAGAGGGAAACGGGGTTGCCATCATTGGCCATAACTCGCGAGATCCTCGGGATAGGAGGCTTCCCATACTTCCGCCCGGAATGTACGCATACTTATTTTCCTTTCAAAACCTTCCATATGTAGATCGAAAAATGGGTGTTTCGACTAGAGACTAGGGCTTTAGATGTTCTTTGGACTTGCAAAGATAAATTGCCGAAAAATCACAAAAGCGATGATGGCCTTTCGTGACGAGTTCTGGAGGTGCATGGAGATTTCAAGTTCTTTATAAACGTTTTCGATCGGTTAGTCTTGCGAGACGACTTTTCTCTCCTTTTCGATCTTAGTGCCTTGGACCCATTTCGTAATAACTCTTACCTCTCGCTCAATCCGTCGTTATTTTTTACTTTTCCGACATGGAGGAGCCCTCAAATCTTTTCACTTTCTCTACGAACGAGATAGTTATTTCCCTCCTCAAATCTTTTCGGTTCCTCCTACGAACGAGGCGATTATTTCCCTCCTCAAATCTTTTCGCATTTACTTACGTGAAGGCTTTCAATGCTTAGTCAAATCGGCGAGGAATTCACGCATTTAAGCATGATGATGTTCGTGGATAGTCTTGTTCTTTGCCCCTGGATTAAAAGAAGAATGTCTCACATGGGGATCTTGTAACAAACAGTACATTCATTCATACATGTCACTACTTCTCTTAATGATTCGAAACGGCTGGCTAGTAATGCTCAAAAAGAGATATTTTGAGAGCCCATAATAAAAAAACTAAAGCTTCATGTAGGCTACACATTCGGAGTTCCATCGGCGTTGAATTGGCTGGCTGTGACATCAAGGAAACTCCAATTGTAGTGATGCATGTCTCTTCCCTCGAAGGGCATCGGTTACGCTCTCTGCAAGACCGACTTTCTAGGATGTATCTCCAACGAAATCGGATTGTACGAGAACTTGCTCGGGTAATGAACTGGTGAATGAGCATTTTCAATGCTCGAGATGTGGCTCATTGAGGGACATGTCACCAAAGGAGATGGGGCCGCTACGAGACACGGCAAACAGCGGTGTTAATAGCATCCCTATACCTCTTGTTCTCTGCTCGAAGCTTTTCATTCTCTTCTCTCGAAACGCAAGTTCATGACTTTCATTTTTAACCTTCAATCGGGTCCGCTTGTTTTGAAACCAAAACTTGACCTTCAAGGGCTCCATTCCTATCATCCGGCTCAATTCATTTTTGCGTCTCTTATTCACGTAAGAGCACTCCTTGAAGGCGACTTGAGCACTACGATTTGATATTTTCTTTTCTAGGGTTGACTACGGCTGCCGCCGCCATTGTTGTTGCTATCGAGATCTTGAATTTCACTGCCAAGAGAGTTGGGTTTTACGGCTTCGGCGTTGGATCCGGTCTCGAAATCCAGCGGTTCGCTTTCGGGGATGTCTAGGTTGGTTGCCTCTAGTAAGTGCTTGATGGCCTCTAAACATGTTGGATTGAAATACCTCTTACCGCCTTTTGTTCACTCTATTCTCCGCCGTATGCTTACTCTCTCCAAATTCTTACGAGTAACCGGGTATGTTCCAAAGCCTCCCTTTAAACGCGGATGAAAATCACTAAGCCGACGTTTTTCCCAAGATTTCGTGTTTCCCGCCTTGTCTTATTTTTTCAACGTGATGGGACCCCGAATCCATTCGCACCGATCTTCTTTTCTTGATAACCATGCTTGTCTCCCACTCAGTTTTCAACATGGTGGGACTCTAACTCCTTTCGTAACTTTTCGAATTTGTGAGGCTCGAGATCACGGATTGATGATAGATCCAGAATTCAACGAACGAAACGCCCGTAGTTTCACCCGAGTAACTAACGTGGCTCCGCAAGAATTGCTGTTTCTTCTCTCGGAAAGTATGCTTGTCTCCCACTCGGTTTTCAACATGGTGGGGTCCTCAAATCTTTTCGTAACTTTTTCGGATTTGTGAGGCTTGAGATGGTAGATCCGTGACTCACGGACGAAACGCATGTAGCTTCACCCGAGTAACTAACGTGGCTATGCAAGAATTGCTATTTTTTCTCTCGAAAAGTTTGCTTGTCTCCCACTCAGGTTTTCAACATGGTGGGGTCCTCCAATCTTTTCGTAATTTTTTCGGATTTGTGAGGCTTGAGATGGTAGATCCGCTGACTCACGGACGAAACGCCCTGTAGTATCACCCGGATAATTAACTCGGCATCCACAATAATTATTGCTATAGCTTTTCCTGCCCTTTAAATTAGGATTTAACCCCGAGACGATTATCGCTTTCATATCTTCATCTCCAACCTTCTAAGCACTTTTTGCATCCACTCTTTTTTAGCCCCTTCAACAACAATGGCTTCCCTTCCTGCACATGCCTTCTCGGTGAAGTTTTGGCCAAATGGGAGAAACTTTATAATCTCCTAGGCCAGGGCTACTCTTATATACCCAACCATCCGGAGGCCGAAACCGAGATTCGTCTTATGTTTAGGGATATGGACACCGCTTCTATTGAAGGTACCAAGTTAAAGGAGGAATACAAGATCTTCCCCACCCTTTTCACTAACTTCCTGGAGGCTTACCATGTTGCTCATCAAAATGTTACTTTGGCCCACCTTGTGAAGGCACGCTATCGGGATCGGTCGGACAGCTTGGTGTTGGCCGGTCTTGTAGCCGACAATTATAAGAAGGCCCTTGACTACGGTAACGAACAGTGTCTCCCTGCCGATTCGTGAGAGGGAAAACTTGGTGGGATGTTTGGCCATGTCCCAGACCATCTTCGAGCGCGATCCGCTCAATATTGTTTTAAAATTTCAATGCACATGGCCGGGAAGAAAGGCTGGATGATCGACCCTGGATATAGCCCGAGGAGAATCTTGATCCATGACACGGAATCTGGCTCTGCCGAGCATCACGAGGACAAGGTAGCCAACCTCAAAGAGAAATGTGAGCTCCTCCTCTTTAAGTTGGCGGATCTCGATTCTCGGAGCGATCGGTGTAAGCGGAGCATCAATTGTATGGAGAGTCGGTTAAACTCCTTTGTGATGCTCATTAGGGCTCGGTTTGGCTTTACGTTCCCACCCCGTTGATCTATTTGTAAGACTTTTCGATGAATGAAATAAATGCAAGTTTTTACTCATTTAATCTTGGTCGTCATATTTTTTCGCAAGATAACCCCTTTTACTCTGCGAATATGTAAATCTCAACGCTCCCGATGGTCAATTCAATTGGGCTAGAGAGGCTCCCATATTCAAAATAATCTCTCAAAGAAAGATTAGTAGTGAGGAGACAAACGAATGCTCAAATGTGAACAACTCGTGAATCTATATTAGCATCGAGTGAATCAAGCATAATGTTTCTTTACGGCGTCGGAATTGACTGGATTGGTAAAGACACGACCATCCATCTCGGCCAATAATCAAAGCACCACCAGGGAGCACCTTCTTTACTAAATATGGACCACCATAGTTTGGAGCAAACTTCCCTTCCGGGAGTGGGACTATTGGCAATAATTTTCTCAAGACCAGGTCATTGATCCGAAAATATCGAGGCCGAACTTTTTTGTTGAATGATTTAGCAACTCTCTGCTTGATAACACCGGCCATGACATACGGCCTTAAGTCTTTTTTCGTCGATCGATTCAATTGGCTTGCTCTCTCGCTGGAATTATTCAGCACGTCGACAGCTTGAGACAGGTATACGTAAGGAAGGAATTTCCACTTCAACCGGTAGAACAGCCTCCATTCCATATACAAGAGAATACGGGGTTGCCCCGGTAGATGTCCGGATTGAGGTCCGATATGCCATAAGTGCAAATGGCAAACTCTCATGCCAATCGCGATAATTTTTAGCCGTCTTCGCTAAAATTTTCTTAATGTTCTTATTGGCGGCTTCTCTTGCTCCATTCATCCGAGGACGATATGGGGAAGAGTTCGGATGCTTGATCTTGAATTCCTTAAACAATTCGTCCATTAGTTTGTTGTTTAAGTTCGAGCCATTGTCGGTGATTATGGCTTTAGGTGAACCGTATTGAGCAATGATATCCCGGCGGATAAATTTCGCGATATTTCGTGCCGTGATTGCTAAATAAGAATGCGGCTTCGATCCATTTGGAGAAATAGTCAATCGCCACCAAGATGAATCGATGCCCATTGGATGCTTTAGGGTTGATAGGACCGATAACATCAATCCCCCACATAGAAAACGGCCATGGTTCGGATAAGCGATGCAACTCATTTGGAGGGACATTAATCTTGTCACCATGAATTTGACATTTGTGACATGACTCAGGAACATGCTTGAATACAATCTCTTTCGAGTGTGAGCCAATAATAACCCAACCTCATAATCTTCTTAGCTAAAAAGTGGCCGTTCATGTGTGGACCACGAGATCCCTTCATATACTTCCATCATCGACGAACTGTTTCGGTTGAGTCAACGCATCTTAGTAGAACGAGAATCGAATGACCGCTTGTACAAATTCTCTCCATTCAAGAAGAACTTCGAGGCCATCTTCCTTATGTACTTTTGGTCGATACGGTACTTTTTTTCGGGAACTCCCGCTTCCGAATATAAGTCTTGATGTCATGGTACCATGGCTTACCATCGGGTTCATTGATCACGGTCATACAATATGCCGGCTTTTTTAGTATCTCGATCTTCAGTGGGTCAACCTCAAGTCCATTGGCGACTTGTAACATTGAAGACAAGGTAGCTAATGCATCGGCCGAATCGATTATGAGTCATGGACGAGATATTCAAATGAGATATCTTCAAATTCCTCCACCAATTCATCCAGATACTCATGGTAGGGTAGCAATTTAGCATCTCTCGTCTTCCACTTTCCAACAATCGAAGGATAATCAAAGCGGAATCTCCGAACACCTTGAGTCGGGCTATCCCCATTTCAATCGCAGCCTGCAGCCGAGGATGCATGCCTCATATTCTCGCTACGTTATTTGTGCAAGGGAATACCAATTTTGCTGCCACAGGATAATGCGACCACCTAGAGATATCGAGAACCGCGCCCGTGCCCGACCCCGATAAATTGACAGCTCCGTCAAAATACATAGTCCAGATGTAATCCTCCATCGACATGATTCGATCCTCGAAATGATAGGCATCATCGTCTTGCCCCGGATTTTCAGCTAGGACATCTGCTATAGCTCGTCCCTTGATTGACTTTTGGGACAAATATTGAACGTCAAACTCGGAGATGAGGATTTGCCATTTAGCAAGTCTACCAATCAAGGCGGGTTGATTAAGCAAGTATTTGATGGGATTGCATTCTGTCACCGAAGCACTTGGTAATGCAAGGTATATTGCCGAAACCCATGCGTACCCGGACTAACGCCGCACATGTTTTCTCTACTTGGAGTACTTCATTTCCGAAGTTGTGAATTTCTTACTCAAATAATGAATGGCTCGTTCTCTTCCATCCTCCTACTTCTCTTGGGCTAGCATAGCACCCAAGGATTCACTAAGGATTGTGAGGTAGAGGATTAAAGGTTGCTTCGGTGTTGGAGGAACAAGCACGAGTGGATTCATGAGATCTTTGCTTGATTTTCCAAAAGCTTCTTCACATTCGCTATCCCATTGGACTAGCGCATTCTTCTTTAATAGCTTGAGGAATGGCTTAGCGGTTTCGATAACCGAGAGATGAATCGAGTAATATAGTTTAGCCTACCCATCAAACTTCGAACTTTTTTAACCGTTGTCGGCGGCTTAAGCTCACGAATAGCCTTAACTTTCGAAAGGGTCGACTTCAATGCCCTTCTCGCTTACCACGAATCCGAGTAGCTTGCCCGAGCTGGTCCCAAAGACACACTTGGCGGGGTTGAGGCGTAATTTGTACTTTCGAGGTCTGTCGAACAATTTCTTCAGCGTTTCAACGTGATCTTTTCCATGCCTTGTTTTTGCTATCATGTCATCGACGTAAACCTCAATCTCATTATGCATCATGTCGTGGAAAAGGGCAACCATGGCTCGTTGGTAAGTGGCTCCAGCGTTTTTTGAGACCGAACGGCATTACCCGGTAATGGAACATTCCCCATGGTGTGGTGAAAGTGGTTTTCAACTTGTCATTAACATTCATCGGGATCCGATTGTACCCGGAGAAACCATCCATGAATGAAAACAATTCAAACCCTACAGATCATGTCAACAAGTACGTTGATATACGGGAGGGAAAATCATCTTTAGGATCGGGCCTTGTTCAAATCTCGATAATCGACACAAACCCGAATGCGGTCGTCTTTCTTCATAACATGGACTATGTTAACGACCCAATCGGAATATTCTGTAGTCTCAATGAATCCTACATCGAGAAGTTTTTTGACCTCCTCTTTGATCTTCCGCACTAATTCAGTCCGGCCCTCCTTGACTTTTGCACGACCGGCTTAGCCGAAGGATCGATCGGCGAACAATGCTCGACAATGGAACGGTCAAGACCGGGCATATCTGCATAGGACCAGGCGAAAACGTCTTGGTAATCCTTCAAGAGTCGATCGGGCGCTCGACATTTCGAGGAAAGGCTTGCCCCGATCTTAACTTCTTTAGGGTTTTTCGCATCGCCTAGGCTGATCGAGATAATTTGTTCACCGGTCAAGGGCTTGACCTCCTCATGTCGTTCGAAATCTTGACGAACTTCCTCATAATCTGACCGAACTCATCTAGGTCGTATACTTCCGAATCCACTAGGTTTCCCTCCTCGTATATCCCCCATGATGACAAACTTGTTGGTCGTTGGTTATCGTCATCGGATTGGTTTGGGGAGCTGGAATCGAGGGTGGTACACTCGAACCCGTGCCTCGTTATAATAATATCTTCCGATGGTATAGCACGATAGGGAACACCTTCCGGGGCCTTGCTTGGAATTGCCTGCCGAGGGAATTAAAGCTGGCACAACTAGCGGAGGGCTTGAGCTGGACCGTTGAAGCTTGGCTATGAAGTTATCCATCATCTTGTGATACATCATCCCTTCAAATCGCTCGATTAGAGCACCGAGCTGTTCATTCAAAGTCTCATGGACAGCGGCGTTAATGTCGGCCATTCTCTTCGCCACCAATCGAGTAATATGCGGAGGATCCGTGATAAATTTCTGAAAAGCGACAAGCCAAGAGTAAGTACAATGAGTGAGGATAGAGGGTCGGTCCATGACTTCCTTCTAGACTCAATGAACGAACTAGACATGACCAAAAGATCGCATCGGGCAATTTTCAGTTTCGTCGATTTTTACGAGAAAATTCATCTCAATTCGTACCTTGATCAACACAATGCCAAAATTTAGGAGCTGACAGATGACATACCGACGAACAACTTTTATGTTTTACTCTACGGCGGGTTCCACACGGATCAATGCAGTTTAATACTTCTTTACACAAATTCATCCAGAAAATTGCTTTATCCGATTTCCAACAAAAGAACATAAGACCTCTTAAAAAATGAATTAGAGACTGAAATTTTGCAGGCTATTAGTTGAAACAACGATCTAGAACTTTCATGTTTGGTAATTCCACAAAAAGGCACGTTTTCTAGTTCTAAATTGTAAAATGAATCTGGAGTCTCGAAAACATGTGAAATTCCAGCCTGCTCCATCTGGCTATTAATTCCTTATTAAAAGGAAAATGTATCGGATTGCTGCAAAAGTTTTTGTCATAAGAGATTATGATCTTCCGAATATTTTTTATGAAGACAAGTTCTTTCAATTGTGAAGGGATATCAATGCGACCCATTCGTGTGCCAAATGACTCAACCTAGATCATGGACCGACCCAAAACAAGATAAGAAAAATCAGTGATAAAGCTCAAGAAATTACCTCCTTTGGAGAGAAAGTGTTAAACACAAAGACATGCGCATGAAAATGCTCGTGAGGTTCGATTTCTATCTAGCATGGCTTGACAAAAGTGGAGCCCCGGGGATATCCGGACTAAACCACATCGGCTTGCGATTGAACCAAGATCCCCCGTAGACATCCGGCTCGGCCAAGTAACGACCCACATCACACGGCGAATGATGGAGGTGTTAACTCTTGGCACCGATTTGAAATAGTTCGGGACTCGAGAAGAGCGACTCGGGCCGGACGACGATGGTCGGAGTATTCCTAATCAAGTACCATCCTAAGCCTAGCCATTCGGGTTCAATGGCGGGTTTTGTGTGCTAAGTGTAAATGTAAAAATAGTAAAAACATGCGCGGCAGTTCATAGCATCCAACATTTCAATATGAACCATACACAATCTCCTTCAACCTACGCAAAAAGGTTAGCAAACACTCATCCCCTTATAACTCCATTTCTGCAAAACCATTTAACACCTAGGGATTAAAATTCAACCAAGATTGCCAAATCAAATAATTTTCCTTTTCATGAACTTATCTCGCCTAAGTCCTCCTTACGATGTCCCCAAATGAGTCGCTAAGTCTGTTGCGACCTAGAAAAAAAAATAAACAAGTCATCTTTTTCGGGCTAATGGATTATCGGGTTAATTAATTAACTAACCTAACTCGGACTCTCCCAAGTCCATACCAAATCGCAACTTAAGGTTCGAATGATTAACATGCAATGTGATTTGAATTTGGAGTCGCCACTAATCATTTTCGGTAGGTCGATTAGAAACCTAAATAAAATAGTTGGAGAAAACTATCTTATTTCTGCGAACGAGAGATTAAGAGTCCGGGGACTTGGTTACATTAATTACAACTAATGCCCTTTCGGTACCTTAAAATTCATGAAACAAATAATGGATTTGACAAATTTGATGAATTCCACTTGAAGATCAAAGAATCAATTTTTTTGGATTTTTCTTCCCATGACATTTTTTGAAATAAAGAAATTACATGAAATTAGGATGAAATAGGTTTAAGGTTACTCCCCAATTTGAACTGTGCAAACTCGTGCTTCGGGCTTGTCTTGACCATTGGACCGATTTGGTGACTCGTTAGACCGAGAAATCTCTTGGTCCTATCTCTCCTTCACGCTTCTTTCTCATATCACTAGAATTTCATGAGACTCGCAATCCGGGCGTTGATATTTTTTCCATTTTGCTCTCCTTCTATTCTTGTACCATTGATGTCTCATCGTTGATATGCAGCTGTTATTTAACATAAAAACGTAGAGAGAAAAAAATCAGTGTAGAAAATCCGAGCTAATTTGTATTCGAAATTAAAGAAAGTTAGGGAATCACTTAACTTTCTTTTCTTCAGTCGAGCTTGAACGATGGTGATGAACTTGTGGCTTGTGTTGATGGGTGCGAGAAATTGGCAATGGTAGCACCGAGTTTCAAAACACTCAAGTCCTCTCAAAACTCTCTCCAAATTTTTTCTCAAGAATTCTCTTTTTCCTCTCTAAAGAATTCCTCTCAAAAACTCTCTCAATTCTCTTTCACCCCAAAAAACTCTCTCCATCCTCATCTTCTCTTCTTCATCTTCATCTTCTCTTCTCCACCTTCATTTCTCCATCTTCTATTTTCATCTTCTCTTCTTCATCTTCATCTTCATCTTCCATTTTCATCTTCTCTTCTTCATCTTCCTTTCACCATCTTCCTTTCCCCATCTTCTTTTAGTATTTGCAATGCGGTCCCCGAAGTTTCAAGTATTTGCAATACTGATCCTTGAAGTTTTGAGTATTTGCAATACAATCCCCGAAGTTCCGAGTATTTGCAATACGCTTCCCGAGAAAATATTTCTTTCAAGCCCGAATCTTCTCGGTGCATTTTTTCATCCCATGCCTAGTCCAGATGCCCGTTAAATTAAGCTCAAATTATATGCCAATGCTAAATGAATATGTGAGATGATTTTTGTTTAGAACTAAAATTAGTTCTAATTTTTATGCAAAATATATATTAGTCAAAATTTAGGCGTCAACAATTGTCAGTTACATTTTAGAGGTTGAGTTATACTCTTAATGAAGTATAATACGATTCAGTAGCGTGTTTATTAGTAACGAAACACGTGGTAATACTTCACCTATATGTGCTTAGAAGTGGTGCCGCTTCTCACGAAAGTTGTGGTTACTTTTTAGACAGCTCATGAAATAGGAACAAGCACAAGGCCATAATAGTGCTAAGTAATTATGAACTTCTCGCTGAAACAAGAGGTTAGTATATGTGCGGTATGTCTAATTCTATTATTTAGAGTAACAAGTTTAAAGCCAAGCTACTTGTAACTTTGATAGAGTTTTGAGATACTTGCACTAAATAAAGGTTTAACTCGAAAGAGATCTTTATGTAGGTATATTAATCTCATGGAAATATTGGCTATATTTTTTGAGAAATTGTTTCTTTGATTTTTTTTTTCCAAACACAACGGGGGATTGTTGGTGGTTTGTTTGTAAAATAAAAGAAGAGGTGTCTTGTCCCACTTGACGATTATTTTATTTGTTCAATTGATGAAAGGACACGAAAGTCATGTCTATTCAATTGGTGGTTATTTTCTAAAACACTCTCACAACCTTTGGAGTATTCGTGTCTATTTGGAAATAACTATCGATTCAGATATGAAAAGGTGTGATTGAATGTATAGTTTCGAACATGAAAAGGTATGTTTGAACTATTAGTTATTGGACATGAAAAGTTGCAATTTTTAAACAAAAACTGTTTTCGAACAATGAAAAGGTATAAGAGAATTAACACCTTTTCGGACACAAAAAGGTGTGTTCTTTTCTCATTATGTATTTATATATTTTGCTCATTGTTCGTCACTACTACTTTCAATTTTCGTCCTTGCAAAACAAGAGAAATACAATCTTCGTTTCTAATTGTTTCCTAGAGAGTTCTCGGAGAAATATTAGAATTACTATCTAATATTTTCACTTGAGACTCGTTGTATCCTAGAAGATTTTCTTTGGTAACCATTAGCAACGTTGTGGGGCAAATAATTCCTTAAAGAAAGTGCTATTACGCCTTAGAGTCCGATTCCTTTGTTCATCTCATTCAACCATATTTTACCAACAATACAAATATACGAGTGGAGCCGAATATGGAACATTTAAACGGCATCTTAGGGCAAAATATCCAACCCAAGCGGGAATTGACACCAGGTAACAACAAATTTTCAAGTACGTCAATCCTAACACTCCTCATTTATTTCATTATAATGAAAAAATGTATAAAGAAGAATTAGCTAAATGTATTTCGTTGATCATTTATCGTTTAATTTTGGTGAAAATTTTGGTTTTAATCGTTTTATACAAACCGCATGTGTTCCACAAGCAAAACTTGTTTCGAGAAATACACTTAAACGCCAAGTTTTTTTATCTTTATAACGGAGGAAAAAAAGATTTACGAAATTTTTTTTTTATAAATTTTAAAGGACATATGCATATAGGTAGCGATATTTGGAGTGATCCTTGACAATTTCATTTTTATATGTGTATAACATGTCATTAAATAGATGATGATTAGAATATTCAAAAAGAGTTATTGCATTGAGAGTTATTGATGATAGACATATGAAAAATAATATTTATAAAAAAATTTAGGTAAATTTTAAAAGAATATTATTTGCTTAATAATTTTTTTCAGTTGATTTTGATAATACCGTGGCAAATACCGCTTCAATTACCGATTTAGAAAAGATTTGTAAACCAGCTTTTGGTGGACAATATTTTCACGTTAGACGTGCTGTCATGTTTTAAATTGATGTGTATGAAATGGTTAAAAAACTCTTCATGTTTTTCTCAACCCAATAAAAACAGCAATTCAATTTTTTTGAAAGCATCCCCAAATTATGAAAGAATGGTGCAGATTTTGTAAAGCGAGAAAAAGATCAAAAAGATTTTCAAGAGATGTTCCAAATCGTTGAAATTCTACTTACGAGTTGCTTAACAAATCTTTCACGTATAAAGATTTATTATGTGCATTTATTTCGGATAATATTACTTCAATTAATTTATTCCCACAAGACTCGGGATATTTGCAAACTTTTGTTAGATATTTTAAATTTTGTTAATGATGTGACTTATACTTTATCCGGTATTTATTATCATACTACGCATTTATTTTTATTAGAGTGTATTAATATTGTTGGAGTTTTAGAAGAAAATGAAAATGATGATAAATTACGTGACACTATTATGGCAATGCGAACAAAATGGCTACATTATTATAGCAAAATTCCTATTATTTATTTAGTTGCTTGTGTTTTTTATTTACGTATCAAATTAGATGGTTTAGGTTATTATTTGGGTACGTACTATGAATGTTTACATTTAGATGAAATGGTAAATGTTAGAGCTATATAAATAGTGGTTAAAAATGCAATAGTAGAAATATATAATGAATTTTATAGTAGATATAATCTAGGTGATAATGAATCTTCTCAACCTAGTGACATACAAAATAGAGACCCATGTAAAATTAGTAGAAGGTACAAACTTCGATGAATATGCAAAAAAAAAAAAAAAGTAAAAAGGAGCAATAGGAAATATTTCTAAAATAGAGAGCTATCTAACCATTTCTTTTGAGTTTGTTGAATTCGAAAGCGGACAGATTCCATAATTCTAAATTGACGGAAGAGACATTCAACCAAATCCCCAATTCTTGCTCTCATTGCAAAACAAGTTTTAGCAACCCATTGTTCGACGATTCTGAGTTGAATAAGCATTTAGCGTTAAAGGCAATATTTTGGACAAACGACGTTCAAGATTAGCTCCGGATTCAATGGAGGCTCAAGCTGTGTCAATGATTGGATAAAGGCTCAATATCGATAACAAGAGAAAGATCGCAACCATAAAGCCGAATTCTTCGATGATGAGGATACCACCGCCACGGGTGCCGATACTTTAGAACGGGTAGCAACGATAGACGATGAGGTAAGTATAGAGTTATCAAAGGTAAAGAACTATATAGAGGCTTTGGTTCTTCTATCCCCAAGAAGATATGTAGACGCTTAATGATAATTCATTAAGTTCAAACCCCTTCTCTCTCCATTTTTTCCTCCCAAATTTGATTACAATTTACAATTTGATTAAAAAATTTATATATGATAATTTATTATTTCATAATTTATTTTTTTTATTTTAGAATTCATTATTTAAAAATTAAATTCAAAAAACGGAACCTGAACCGGCGGTTCCATTTTCGTTTTGAACCGGAACCTGGCCCCAAGCCGGCCTTGAACCGCCGGTTCAAAATCTGAACCAAAATCGTCCCTTAACGTTCCGGTTCTGGTTCCCCATGGCCACAAACCAGAACTGGCCGGCCGTGGCCATGTCTAGCTGGTGCGTGGCAGTGCCAGCACCAAATGCTCTGGGCCGCAGAGATGAGTCCAACCTTGACCTACGGTGGCAACGTCGTTATTTTGTGGTCCTGCAACTAAGAAGAAAAAGCAATAGGATGAAGAAAAGGAAAAAGAAAATTAGAAAGAATGGGAAATGATATGCTTTACTTCATTGTAAAGTTGACTTGTCAGTCCTAGTCAGCAATAGCACTAATTTTGCGAAGTAAGTAAACCACGTTACCCTAATCAACCAAAGGTCTCACATTGATCATAAAAGTTAAGATATTTACTTGAGAAAAAAAGTTTATGTATTTAGTTGCAGACAGGCAAAAAATAATGTCCTTGTGATATCATTATTGTAATATTAAATGTAATCTTTTCGGGTGCTTTAAGAATAGGAATGAGAAGATACCAAACATGCGGAAACACATAAGAAAAACTTTGTGCAATTGTACGATTACTAAGTCAGTGCATCTTCAGAATGAATTGGCATACCCTAACTCTCAATAAGAAATAATTTACTCATTTCACATCAATATGAAATGATTGCCCACGACTGGCGGGGCTGTGATGCCCTTGCATAGGCCATCGTACACCAGCCATGGGCAAGGGCCACCTCGCCCATCATCGGCGAGGCCATCGTGGCCTCGCCGTCCGCGGGCGAGGGGGCCTCGTCTAGTATGGTCGAGGCCTTCTCGGCCGATGAGGGTCATCAGTGACTCTCGCCAACACCGAACAAAAGCAAAAAAATAAAAATAATAAATTCGAAAAAATGTGAAAAGGTTTAGGATTCATTAGCAAAATTGAAAGGTTTATGATTGAATTTGCAAAAGTGCAATGATTTTAGGATTTTTTAAAATAATTTTCGCAGAGAATAGTAATAATAGGGTGTGTGCAAGAACATAACTATAAAAGCCATCTAGCATCAGCACCAACAACAAATACAGAACAGGACATCCATGGTGCAATCTGTGAAACAAGGGCTTATTCAAGGTCTGCAACTAAGGGGCGTGCAATCTCTCTCACGTTCCCGTTTATCACAGTCCATTGTCACCCTCTCTTGTACAATAGACAATTATATTAGTACACATTACGACAACAACAACTATAGTAGACCAAATACTGCTACAAGATGCAATGTAAGATGGGGATTCATGTCTGAAAACAACCTGGAAACACTTACTATAGAAATTTACTGCAATATGAAACTCATCTGGCTTCATCAATCTTCATCAGGGAGAAAACTCCACTCACGGACATCACCGATCTATCCGCCCCTTCTGTGGCCGCGCCATCTTCCTCGACTGCGTCTTCGCCGAATGATGGGAGCTTCCTCACGTTCGAAAGTTTCAGAATCGACGAACCGTCAGTCGCGCTGTTGTCGTACATCTCTCTTTTCACCGCAGTTTGCTGAAGCTGCAAGGCGTACTCCAAGTCCCAGAGCACGTCCCCCATGCTAGGCCTCTCATCGTCCTCTTCTCGCAAGCATTTCTCAGCAACCTCCCCGTATTTCCTCAGCGAGTTGGGATTGATCTGACCCGCGAGAACAGGGTCCACGATTTGCTCGATGGTTCCGTTCTGGATGCATGTGATGCCCCATTCGGCCAAGTTCGCCCGTTCTCTGGGAAGCAAAGGGTCGATGGCAGGCCTCGCGCATAGCACCTCGAGAAGAACCACTCCGAACGAATACACATCTGATTTTTCCGTCAGCTTTTGGGTCTTAAAGTACTCTGGATCCAGGTATCCGAAGGTGCCCTTGACCCCCGTGCTCACATGGGTTTGGCTTTGATCCAGAGGCCCTGACTTCGACAGACCGAAGTCGGCAACCTTTGCAACGTAATTCTCGTCAAGCAAAATGTTGGTGGGCTTGACGTCCCGGTGAATAATTCCTCCAGCCGCGCCTTTGTGGAGGTAGTTCAAGCCCCTGGCTGCTCCAATGCAGATCTCGAGCCTCCGCTTCCATGGTAAGGATGGGAAATCGGAATTGTACAGGTGATCTCTTAAGCTCCCCTTCTCCATAAACTCGTAAACAAGTATCATCTCGGACTGTTCAGCGCAATACCCAATTAAGGAAACGAGGTGGCGATGGCGGATTTTGGACAAGACGGTGATCTCGGTTTGGAACTCGGAGAAGCCTTGTCCCGATTCCGGCTTGCTCCGTTTCACGGCAACTTTAGTGCCATCCCTGAGAGTTCCTCTATAGACGTTGCCGAATCCGCCCGTGCCAATCAAAAGTTTTCCATCGAAGTTGTTGGTAGCGAAATGGATTTCAGAAAGGGGTATTATCAGTCCTAGATGTAAATTAGGGACAGCAGAGCCCTGGGTAGTTTGCTCGGTCAATTTACTGTGAGAACTGCCTCCTCCAAATGCAGGCAACGGAGACCAAACCGAAAGTTCAGTGGTCTTCGGCTTTCTATACTTGCATACGAAGATCGCTGCACAAACACATATGCAGAGAAGCGCGATGCTTCCGGAAACTAGCCCAATTATGAGGCCGAGGTGCTTATTCCGTTTATCGCCCTCCGGGGGCGCAAAATCTGAGTCCCACAACCCTATCATCTCCATTATCTCCAGGCCATTGAGATAGGCTTGCTGAGATACTGTGTCTGAGGCATCAAGGAGGCCTATGCTGATGTTCACTAGCCCTGAGCTGCCCGGTTGAACCACAAAATCATAACGAAAAGGAACTGCAGCCTGACGAAACCCATTGGTACCGTACGGGTCAATGTGCTGAGTGAAATTCCCATAAACATAGAGATTGAAGAGCACCGTGTTGAGAGACAGGCTAATGAAGTCGCAGAAATGAGCCCGGACCAAGTGCCGGGTGTTTGCACTCACCTTGAAGCTCCAGCTGGTGTTGCGGTATAATCCCCCATTGGTAAAATTCACATTCATCACTTTGGCAGACAAGTAGACGCGATCTGCTGCTAAGTATTGGTCTTGAACATCCTGGTAATTAAGAACGGTCTCATAGCTAGACCTGTTTTGTGCAGCATTTGGTACTTGAATGTACTTATCATCAGGATTCCAACTTCTCCACAAACTATCGCTGTCCAGAGTTACTTCATCGCCTCCGACATTTATTCGATAAACTGTGCGTGAAACGTGGGAGGAAATTCCACTATAGTTGCTGCTAACGATGCCTGAAGTGCCCACACTTGGCGCAGAATCAGGTATGGCTCCATCGGGCACAAGGAACGCTTCAAGGGCATTTATAAATGCAAACGATGACCCCTGAGGACTAAAATAGAGTACAAACTTGGTACTGTTTATGCTAAGCAAGAACTCCTCCACTACAGGAGAGTTAGTGCTACTGGGCACTTGGAAATTGCTGAGAAGGGTGAGCCCCTTTACCGAGACATTGAACAGCGCCTCAGAGAGATTGCTTGCGGAAACGAAAGGGAAAAAGTGGAGTCGCACGATGTGAGTACCTTTGTCGATTCCGTCAAGAACGTACTGCGACGAAGGGCTTCTGAAGATTCTCGCCGTCTCGTAGATAGCCGAGACGCCCGACGATTGGTTGCTGGATTGGGCGGAGGTGCTCTGTTTCGGGGAGGAGATGGAGGAGCCAGAGCTCGCGTCACCGACAAACTCCCTGTTGGAATAGTTTACGCTGTTGCTCGATCCGCAATTGATGAAGTGCTTGGTCTGGATGGTGTAGGCTGAGGAAACAGCGAGAAGAAGAAGTGGGTACTGAAGAAAGACGAGGAAGAGAGTGGAGCCAGGGGCGCGGACTCCATGGATGGGAAGCTTGGCCATGGAAACAGGGGAAGAGCATGGAACTCCGTTTCAAGATGCGAATTGTGATCAAGTAGTTTCAGTTGTGTTCACTTGAGATTGACTATCAGGCGTTGCAAATTGGTGACGAAGAAGATTCTCAGCTGGAGTCTGGAGATGAGTGGCTCATATGGGGAGGGTATGAATTTGCTTCCTGCAAAGACGATTTTGGACTCCCAAACGGGCACTGTTTTGGCCATGATGCTGAGGACACTTTGGCCCTTTTGATCCCACTCAACTCTCGGCAAATGGCCCGAGCAACACGCGACACAGGAAGTGGGGAGGCGTCGAAATTTGAGAGACCGGACAAGAGATGAATGTCCTTTTGCTCTTGGGAGAGAATAGCGCTAGCAGACGGAGGAGACGGTCCCACAGAAGTCAAGGTTGATTCTGAAAGGTTACAGCCCGTTGAATAGTTTTTTACCAGGATTATTTTGTCTTCTCCAATTGTGTCTTCTCTTGACTTGACAAGCAATTCGTAATATACTGTTCACGGCCACCTTCCGCGGCCCGGCCGCAACTCCAAAGCTCAAGCTCTGACGCGGGAACATTGGGCTTTGTCCATCAATTTAAGTTGAAGCTGGCGATGGTATAAGAAAGTTACCGATTTTATGGTTTTCGATTGACTATCTATATTTCAATTGACAATCTTGCTATCAATTCCAAGATTACTAATGGACTACCTAGCAATCATAGTCTATTTTTAACGATTCCCTTTGTTATTTGTTGATCTTTAGGTGTTCTAATGCAATAATTCCTCTATATAAAGAGGCAAAATCTCAAATATAATACAATGACATGAGTATTAAGAACATATGAGCTTTGTATATGTTTGAGCAAATATCTCCCATGATTTCTGTATCCTTGAAAGTTTGATTCTTTCTTGGTGGTAAGCCAAGAACCACTGTATCCTTGGCTAATAATATTTTGTAGGCCTTGGTCTCCTTTCTCAAAGTCCTGAATCCTCGGTTGGTGAAATTATGTGGGCATTGGTGGTGAACTTCGTCAATCCTAATCATGATCCTTGGTTGGTGGCGCGCCCCGTATGCCTTGATTCTCATCGTATTCTATCATGCATTCGCATTTACCTATCGACATTCATCCCATACACTCTGACGACATCGACAATCACTCAAAACGGCATTAACTCAATCTGCACATGCAGCAAATTGGTATCGAGCTCAATGTTGAACTCGTTTTGAGTGATTCCTTTTGTTACCCATTTCTTATTCCATCTCATACTTTCATTAAAAAAAAAAATACGAAGATTAATTTGGAACTTCAAGAGACTCAATAGGATCCATACCTTGAAGAATTCAAATCCTAAGAGCAAGACAAGATCATAGAACAAATTGAAAAAGGAGAAATGCCACTCATCCAGATGCCATCAAGGAATAATGATATTGCGGGTGATGAATTTCTAGATAAATGTGTTGAGGCAAATGCTGAGTTATCAATGAAGAGGGAATGACCATAGCGGCTGGAGACATTACCTGCCACTTTCATTTCGTATGCCCCAAAATATTATCTCTCAAAGACATTTGTTACTCTAAAAATGATGTATTATCTAGTTCATTGGAGAGGTCGTCTTAGAAATTTTTTGGAATCAAGTTCATTCGGTAAGATAATTGTAGCCAATTGGATACTTTCAATCCTAGAGATGAAGCAACGACAAGATTTGAGAACAAATCTTCAAGAACCTGGGGAGATTGATGTGGGATCATTAGGCTTTATCCATCGATTCAAGTTAAAGATGTCGATTGTGCAAGAGAGTTATCGATTCAAGAGACAAGTTGTCGATTTCATGGTTACCGATTGACTATCTATATGTCGATTTACAAGTTCGTTGTCGATTCCACTATTACTAATCAACTACTTAGCAACCGAAAGTTGTTTTGGACGATTTCCTTTGCTGTTTGTTTATCTTTCATGTGGTCTATTGAGCTGCCCATGCTGGTGAACTAATTTAGAGTCTAAATACAATTACTTCAGTCAAGTGTCTTTAGTACCATTTTTATGAGTCATAAATATATTGCAAGTTTCAAGAGTCAAAGTTCAAGTCTCTAGATGTTTTAGTGCATTTTCTAGTTCCTAGGTCTTTGTTGTGTTTTCTAGTTTCCATGTCATTAATGTTGGATAATTCCCATGTCTTTTATATTTGTTTTATTTCCTATGTAATGATCTCACTATACAAAGATGCAAAATCTCAAACCTAAGAAAATGACTTGAATATTGAGAATATATGAGATCTGTCTTTGTTTGATCAAATATTGGTTTCTGTATCCTTGGAAGGTGGATTCTTCTTTGGTGATGAGCCATGAAGTATTGTATCATTAGCTGGTGATATTTTGTAGGCTTTGGTGATGGTCTTCTCCTATCTTGAAGTCCTGAATCCTCGGCTGGCGATAGTTCGTAAATCTTGGTGGTGAAATACGTCAATCCTGATCGTGATCGTCGGCTGGTGGCGTGTCTTGTATGCCTTGGTTTTGATTGTATTCTATCATGCATTGGTATTCATCCATCGACATCTATCCCATACACTTTAACAACATTGACAATCACTCGCAATAGCATTCGCTCACCCTGAACACACATCAAACCCACGAGCTCGAGATACATGAGCTTTAGATATCGTGGCCGTGGCTGCTCAAGCTATCCTATCCGAGGGACCAAACTTGATAGGCCATGATGACTGCAAGCCCATGTCCCAAGCTTGAGTGGCCATGGCCGCGAGTTTCAAAGTCAGATTTGGCCATGGTGGCCACAAGATTCGAGCTCAAATGGTCATGATCGCGGGCTTCAAGTTTGAGTCACCGTGGCACTCATGATGAAGTGAAAACACTTGTCACTCTAATCAAATCACTCCCATCATCAACAAATCTTCGTTGTCACTGACTTTGTCACGGGTACTGCAATATGCGTTCTTCGTGGGCTCTCCCTCTCTCAATTAATTGTTCTTTTCAGTTTTCATCTTAGCTGATGTGGATTGCACATGTGATGTCATAAAGAAGCACATCAAAAATTTTCTTGTACATCCCATTTACATTTCGTTCTTACAACATTTTAGTCTGGTATATTTTTTTATGGGAAGTGCTAGCTTTGATTGTCATGATATTATTGTAAGTTATTTCGACCACACGATTTCCTAATCAATGAGTCTTTATGAAAAACACGCGGTGATGGTATGTGTATTCACAATTGAAATTGTATCGTCCCCGACAATATTATTGGGAAAGCATTTCCCATTTTCATATGCAAGAAGAAAAAAGTAATTGTTATTTGAGCAGTTAAACGTAAAGCAACGTTATCATGAAGAGAACAGACGGAAGTCGTGCGACCCTGAATGCTGAGAGCGGAGCTCTTACGATATCAACAAAGTAAAATAGGTTAAAACTAAAAACTACTCCATCAACTGTGGATCTAGCAACACCATAAACTACTTCACCAGAGCCTTTGTCGGAGACACCAGTATTCCAACAGACACAGTCCAGCAGCCAACTATCGAGCGTCTCTGCCATCTACGACATGGCGAGAATCTTCAGAAGCCCTTCATCGCGGTACGTTCTTGATAGAACCGGCAAAGGCACTCACATCGTGTGGCTCCACTTCTTCCCTTTCAGTTCCTCGAGCAATCTCTCTGAGGCTGTGTTCAATGTCTCTGTAAATGGGCTCACGCTTCTCAGCACTTTCCAAGTGCCCAGTAGTACAGACTCTCATGTAGTGGAGGAATTCTTCCTTAGCACAAGTAGAGCTAAGTTCGTGCTCCATTTTAGTCCTCAAGCATCATCTTTTGCTTTTATCAATGCCCTTGGAGTGTTCCTTGTGCCTGATGGACTCGTTCTGGATTACGCTCCAAATGTGCGCACGGCTCACCGAATAAACATCGGAGGCGATGAAGTAACTCTGGCTGATGATAGTTTGTGGAGAAGTTGGGATCCTGATGATGATTACATTCATGTCCCAAATGCTGCCCAGAGTAGATCTAGCTATGAGAGTGCTCTTAATTACCAGGATGATCTAGACAAATGCTTAGCATCTGAACCCGTCTACCAGACTGCTAAAGTGATGAGTGTGAATTTTTCCAATGGGCAATTATACCGCAACACCACCTGGAGTTTCGAGGTGAGCATGAACTCCCGGCACTTGGTCCGGGCTCATTTCCGCGACTTCGTTAGCCCGTCTCTCAACACGGTGTACTTCAATCTCTATATTTATGATAACTTCACTGAGTTGATCGACCCATATGGCAAGAAGGGGTTTCGACAGCGCTTAGTTCCTTTCCATTATGATTTTCTGGTTAAACCAGGCAGCTCAGGGCTAGTGAAACTCAGCATAGGCCTCCTAAATGCCTCAATGTATCAGCAGCCCTTTCTCAATGGCCTGGAGATGATGGAGATAACAGGGTCGAAGGACTCGGATTTTATGCCCACAGAGGGCGATAACCAGAATATGCATGTCGGCCTCATGAGTGGGCTAGTTTCCGGAAGCATCGCGCTTCTCTGTATTTTCGGATCTGCAGCGATCTTCGGATGCAAGTATGGAAAGCCAGAGAGAACTAATAACTCAAAGTTCATTATCCCTTTTTGGTTATTATCCCTTTTTATAACATATCAATAATTAATTAGTTAAGATATATAATTAATAAATAATTTTATAATTATGTAATTAATTAAAAATATTCATAAAATAAAAGTGCTGAGATATATGAAAAACATGAGATTTTTATAATAGATAACAATCGTTAACCGCAATTACATCTACTAACGATGTCATCTTCTTACATGACCTCTTGTTCCGCAATCAAGTTGTCTCTGGTGTTCGACGGTTCTAGTATTGTACCGACGAGGACGAGAATCCGTACGAGTTGGATGTGTAGATGATGAAGACATATCTTGTGAAAATATGCCATGCCCAAACGGTACATATCCTACTATAGGAGGGCCGAGATAAAAAGGAGCAAAATCGGATCCATATGAAACAGAGAAGTAGTTGGAGTCCGTGGTCAGGATTGTCGGGAAATGCAAAAGCAGATCCCTTGGGAAATGGGTCGGCAAACTAGGCGAATCCCGCATCGAAATCTGTCTAGCCCAACCTTGGAGTGAACCCCGAAGTGAAATATGTTATATGATACTCCAAGGTGTAAGGGACGACATCATTTATTGTTGACATTTCTTCCATACCGATAGGAGGATGAAGACTTTCTTGGATTGGGGCGTGCTCCACATTGGGAATAATGTTGATATCATCAACATCGAATTCCCAATTTGCAACAAGGATCACGAGGGTAATCGGATTCCCCCATCGGGTTCTTGCCTTTATCACTACTTTTGCTTCCACTTGCCATTTTTTAGAAAATTGAGTCAAAAGGAGATTGAGATAATTGAGAGGATTGCACGGATTGAAAATTTTTTTATTTTAATTTTTTTTTGTACCGGCTAGTTTGCCGGTTCAACAAAATGGGAACTCGTAATCGGCCCCCGGCCGATTCCGGCTTGGAACCGCGGGCCGGTCAACGGGCTCCGTTACGGGTTTGACCCGGGCCGGTTTCGAGCCCAAATCGGCCCGTGGCCATATCTACACCACACCCTCGTTGCCTTCACGGCTTGCACTCACTACTTCCTCTCCCTCTCTAACCTTTCAAATGATAAAAATATTATCCAAAATGTCCTACATTTATTGTACAATGGCCATTTTAGTCCCAAAATTTTTAATTGAACTAATTTAATTTTAAACCTTTCGACAATTTGTTAATTTTTAATCTTTTCAATTATGCAAATTTAGTTCTAAACTTTTTGATGATTTGGCAATGTAGTTTTTTCGCCACCGATCCAAATAATTGGTTTAGGCTTGAAGTAGCAAACTTTCAAAAGGTTTAGACTAAATTGGCGATATTGAAAGATTTATGACTAAAACAAAAATAACTAAAACGGCACAATTGAAAGGTTTAAGATTAAATTGAAAAATTATCAAAAGGTTTAGGACTAAATTGATAGAATTGAAAGGTTTATGACTCAATTAACCACAAGATTTAGGATTATTTGGACAATTTTTCCTTCAAATGACATCTCGGTGCCTAAGTTTTGATAAGCATGTCCTAAAAAATGTTTATGCTAATGTGCCTTCATCCTAGAGGGACTTGTCAAATGCCAACATGAAAGTTTTAGTCATTAGTTGACTACTTAATGATTAACATTGTCCATGTTAGAAAATCCAAAAAAAAAAAAAAAATTTAATAGGTGGATCATGCAAGAAAAAACATAAACTAATATATCGAAAGAGACCATAGGTATATAAAGAGTATGGACAATTTAGCTCCAATGCCATGTTGGTGGATGGAGATTGCATGCACATAAAGAGTATATGAACCCCGTAGACAAATGACATTGAATATTTCAACAGTCCATCCACAAATTTAATGGAGCCCTTGGTATGAGCATAACTTGAAAATTCAACTAACGAAGTTAAGCTAATAGGATGGGCATCAAGAAAAGGCTAAGCTAATAAGTCAAAGGAGATCACAAGTATATATACGGTATTGAGAGTCTGTCTTTGATGCCATGTTGATGGAGAGACTACATGCATATAAAGTGCGTATAAATTCCATAGAAATGTGGGATATTTTAAAGATTCCTCCACGAATTTAATGGGGCCCTTACTATGAGCGTAACTCTCGGGCATCAGGCCGGAAACGGCTTGAGTCAAACTCGTAATAGGCACATTGACAGGCCCGCCGGTTCCAAGTCGGAACCGGCCCGTGCCATAGGGGCCGATTATGGGTCCCCATTTCGTTGAATTGGCAAACTAATCGGTACAAAAAAAATTAAAATTAAAATTTTTTCAATCCGCTCAATCCTCTCAATTCTCTTAATCCACTTTCCGCTCAATTCTCTCAAAAAATGGCAAGTGGAAGCGAGAAGTAGTGATAAAGGCAAGAACTCGATGGGAGAATTCAATTACCCTCGTGATCCTCGTGATTATGCAAATTGGGAATTCGATGTTGATGCTATCAACATTATTCCCAATGTCGAGCATGTCCCAACACAAGAAAATCTTCATCATCCTACCGGTATGAAAGAAATGTCAACAACAAATGAGCCGGAATGAGAGGTTACATCCAACATATGGAACCACTTCATGAAGAATGAAAGATTTGATATTGGTCCAATAAGGTATGATGTAGTTTGTAAACATTGTGGGGTAATTTACATGTTGGTGGTTTGTTTGTAAAACAAATGAAGAGGTGCCTTGTCCCACTTGACGGTTATTTCATTTGTTCAATTGATGAAAGGACATGAAGGTCGTGTCTATTTAATTGGCAGTTATTTTCTAAAATACTCTTACAACCTTTGAAAGATCTTGTCTATTCAATTGGCGATTATTTTCTAAAACACTCTCACAACCTTTGGAGTGTTCATGTTTGTTCGGAAATAACTACCGATTCATGTCGCGACCTAAAAATCAGTTAGGACCTTAGGTTAATGGATTATCGGGCTAACTAAAGACTAACCTAATACGGATTCTCCCAAGTCCTACCAAATCGCAACTTAGGTTAATTCAAATATTTTTAACTTTGGAGTCGCCACTAACCATTTGTGGTAGGTTGGTCGAAACCTAAATAAAATCGTGGGAGAATTACTTTATTTCTAAGGACCGGAGTTTAAGAATTCGGAGACTTGGGTACACTAGTTAATTAAAACTAATGCCCTTTTGGTACCTTAAATTCTATGACATATCCTAGATTTGGCAACTCAAGATTGATTGAATTCACTTTAAGCTCGAACGAGGTGTTTGTGTGTTTTCACTTTCTTAAATGCAATGCATGAATACCAATGAATGCACGAATGAACAAAAACAAATGCAATAACATGAATAGGTGACTAAATAAAGGAATGCAATGCAAAACATGCAAATTTAATGTTACGTTAACCTATTTGCAAAATTAACTAACCAACTTAAAACATGACAAATGTTATATGACCTATATGCAATGATGATTTATTCAAGAAAAAATCATGGGTGATAATTTATTCTAACATGCAAGCAATCGAAATAGCAAATGAATTAAACATGCAAATCATCGGGATTAGACTAAAATGCAAAGAAGCTAAACATGATTTTTTTAAACATCGCATAACATAGCACGACATGGCATAGAGACAAGCATATATGACATGATAGATAATGTTATGCAACATATGATTTTTCTAAAAATGACGATGCATGAATATGTAATTTTTCGAAAAAAATATGGTGTGCAAGATGCGTGATATTTGAAAACATGATATGCAAATTATGAGATAAGCAAAAATATGATAATGTAGACATGAATAATATGCATGATATGGATTCTCGGAAATCATGTGTGAAGATGTTCGAGATGACATTTTTCGAGAAAATATGATGATGCAAAAGATATGATACACGTGGGATATGCAAGATGGATCAGATGGATAGACGATAGGAGATATGCAATATGTGTAAAATATGCAATGAGATATGTGAGATGATATAAGATATGCATGATATCCAAAATATGCATGACATGATGCAAGATAGCACGAGATATACTCTTTCCTTTTGCAATTTTCGGTCACATGAGATAAGTATGAATAAACTGCTATCTTGATTTCATTCCAAACAAAATTGATAAGATAAAGCTTCTCAAAAGTTTATCTTTCTAAAAATTTAATTAGACAAGACTTTTAAGAAGCCGTATCTTACTAAATATTTTGGACATTTTACACGGATTAGAAATCCAAACAAGATAGATATGATCATAATATCCACAAATCTCAAACAATCGAATAAACCATAAAGCAAAATCATGAATATCCACTTTTCAATTTTTCAAAAATTAAAACACCTAAAATTTAAAATCGGCTTATAAAGATAGCGGATCGAATCTAAATGGCAATAGATCAAATTCGCTAACTTCCCGTCTTTACTAAGTTAGAGGGTCGTACCCGAATGGCAAGGGTAAGATTATCCACCTTAACATAGACGTTGTCTATTAGGAAAGTAACTTTCCTAATTTAGATTTAGGATTTTTATTCTGAAACTTGTGCACAAGAAGCAATCAATCCATCCCAAGCAACAATTTTAGAGAATTTCAAATTAAACAACAATATATACCAGATATTCCAAAGATAGGCACAAATATCCACAAGATTTGCTCAAGATTCAAACAAGGCAAACTAAGTAACTTAATATCACAAAATATTCTAAAGATAGAGTCCGTTGCCTAATTTGAATGTTATCCAAATTTGAACGTGAACCGCTTGGATCGGTTCGAACGATGGGGTTGTGCACGGGTGATGTCCCATGGTTCTCGGACTAATTAGTACTGCTAGTCAATGTGGTGATGTCGACGATATGGAGGCGACATCTTTGAGGAGTGAGGCGTTCATAATGACCTGTGAAACTCAAAATAAAATTCAACCAAGAGAACAATAAAGTCATGAAGCAAAAGCCAAGGAATAATAAAAAAAATAAAGAAAGGACAAAAGTATGTCCCCATTGAACGAGAGTAAATTTTTGTCTGCTCTCCCATCCTTTTCACGTATGACTGTGCTCCATACCCTCCGTTTCCTTAATCACCACAGGTCTTCAATGAATTGCATATCAGCGGATTATCCCTCTTCTTGTGTATGTGATTGTGAGCAATCACAATTTTTTAACTATCAGAACCTGCAAGAAAACAAATAAGACAACACAGAATATGGCTTATTATGCCTCTTGTCATCTTTGCACATCGGACAGTGGCTGTTCAAATAGAGGTCTGGCTTGGCGGAGCTGGGGAACAACTGGATTCAGACAGCTCGCAGACTTGATGATGGACGACCGACGAAGGCAACTCTCAGCTCTTGACGAGGTTCACAACCACGTTGCTCTTGGGGCTCGTGACGAGCTACTCGCCGACACTTGCTCGAATGTGTCATACAAGACTCGAGCGATAGCACGTCTTCCTTGCGTTGGGTGTGTGTATCTCGTGGAGGTATAACCTCTAGTAGGAAGCTCAATCTACGGCCCTGGAACCTGTAAAAATAGAAATCGACCGAGCTGCTAAAACTAATCACCAAGGTTGGGCTTCTTCATTGGTGGACGATCTTCTAGAGAGGCGGATCTTGGATTATTGCGAAGAAAGAGACCGAGTCCACCGACTTGCTTTTTCTTTGCTTCTTTATGTATTCAGCATGTGGAAAACGGCAATCTCCAGGCCTACGTTCCTCTTCACAGTGTAGGACAAGATGACGATCATGACGGGAGGTCATGATGGGTGGGAAATATCACATAACGAAGGTGGTAATGATCATGAAAGGAGCTAGCATCGAGTGCCCGGAGAAGACCCCTCGTCGCCGTCATCCACCTCTCTCCCTTCACCAATTCCTCTCTTAATGTGCCATGTCTTCAATTATGTGGCCTCTTCATTTGTGAAGCATGAGGATGCTTATATAAGGAAAATTAGGTCAAGTTAAGGGCTATAATTTATGACTCCTTATGAAATAGATCCTGAATCGCAAGAACTTTTTCGACTAAGCCCCGAAGGACTTAATCACACTTATTTAAGTTCAAATCAGCTCATATTCCTTACAACTTTCGGCACAAGATCAATTCATATAATTCAATTAAGTTCAAAACTTTAAATTAAGTCCATCCACCGCCAATCCGATAAAAATGTGAATGCAATGTATGCTAAAATACATATGAAAACTAAGTTAATTATTTTTTGTAGGAACTAAAATTTAATTCTTGATTTTTTATGCAAAATAAACGATTAAAAAATTGATCAAAATTTAGGTGTCAAAAATTCAGATATAAAAAGGTGTGATTGAATGTGTGGTTTCGAACATGAAGAGGTATGTTTGAACTATCCGTTATTAGACACGAAGAGTTCCGATTTTTAAACAAAAACTATTTTCGAACAATGAAAAAGTATAAGAGAATTAACGCCTTTTCGGACGTGAAAAAGTGTGTTCTTTTCTCATTATAAATTCATCTATTATGCTCATTGTTCATCACTACTACTTTCAATTTTCGTCCTTTCAATACGAGAGAAATACAGCCTTCGTTTTTAATTGGTTCCTAGAGAGTTCTTGGAGAAATATTAGAATTGCTATCTAATATTCTCGCTTAAGACTCTATTGTATCCTGGAGGATTTTTCTTTGGTAACCATTAGCAACATTGTGGGACAAATAATTCCTTAAAGAAATTGTTATCATGCCTCGAAAAGAGACCTTTATGTAGGTACATGAATCTCATAGAAATATAGATTGTATTTTTTGATAATTTTTATTTTAAATTTTATTTTATAAACAAAGTGGGGGATTGTTGGTGGTTTGTTTGTAAAACAAATGAAGAGGTGCCTTGTCCCACTTGACGGTTATTTTATTTGTTCAATTGATGAAAGGACACGAAGGTTGTGTCTATTCAATTAGCAGTTATTTTCTAACATACTCTTACAATCTCTAAAAGGCCGTGTCTATTTAATTAGCGATTATTTTCTAAACCACTCTCAAAGCCTCGGAGTATTCGTGTGCAGTCGGAAATAACTATCGATTCGGATATGAAAAGGTGTGATTTAAAGTATAGTCTTGAACATGAAGATGTATGTTTAAACTATCAATTATTATACATGAAGAGTTACAATTTTTAAACAAGAACTATTTTCAAATAATGAAAAGGTATAAGAGAATTAACACCTTTTCGGACGTGAAAAGGTGTGTTCTTTTCTCATTATATATTAATCTATTATGCTTATTGTTCATCACTACTACTTTCAATTTTCGTCCTTTCAAAATAAGATAAATACAGCCTTTGTTTCTAATTGTTTCCTAAAGAATTCTTGAAGAAATATTAGAATTGCTATCTAATATTCTCGTTTGAGACTACTGTTGTATCTTAGAGGGTTTTTGCTGATAACCATTAGCAACGTTGTGGGGCAAAAAATTCCTTAAAGAAAGTGTTATCACGCCTCGAGTTTGATTCTTTTGTTCATCCCATTCGACCATATTTTACCAACAATACAAATATACGATGGAGCCGGATATGGAACACTTAAATGGCATTTTAGGGCGAAACATTCAACCCAAGCGGAATTGACACTAGGCAACAACAAATTTTCGGGACGCCAATCCTAACAATCCTCCTTTATTTCGTTATAATGAAAAAATGTATAAAGAAAAATTAGCTAAACGTATTTCCGTTGATCATTTATCGTTTAATTTTGTGAAAATTTTGGTTTTAATCATTTCATACAAACCGCATGGTGTTTCATAAGCAAAACCCGTTCGAGAAATACACTTTAACGCCAAGTTTTTTTATCTTTATAACAGAGGAAAAAAAATTTACGAAACTTTTTATGAATTTTAATGGATGGGTGGCATTTAGGTAGCCATATTTGGAGTGATCCTTGGCAAATTCATTCTTATATGGATATAACATGTCATTGAATAGATGATGATTGGAATATTCAAAAAACGAGTTATTGCATTTAGAGTTTTTGATAATAGGCATACGGCAAATAATATTTATAGAATAATTAGGTAAATTTTAGAAGAATATTATTTGCTTAATAAAAGCTTTTCGCTAGTTGATTTTGATAATGACGCAAAGAAATACCATTTCAATTACCGATTTAAAAAAGATTTGTAAACCCGCTTTTGGTGGACAATTTTTGCACGTTAGATGTGCTTATCATGTTTTAAATTTATGAGTACAAAATGGTTTAAAAAATTTTCATGTTTTTCTCAACCCAATAAAAATAGCAATTCAATATTTATGAAAACATCCCTAAATTATGAAAGAATGGTGCATATTTTGTATAGCAAATAGAAAAAAGATAAAAAATATTTTCAAGAGATGTTCCAATTCGTTAGAATTCTACTTACGAGTTGCTTAACGAATCTTTTGCATATAAAGATTTATTATGTGCATTTATTTATGATAATATTACTTCAATTAATTTATTCTCACAAGACTAGGATATTTGCAAATTTTTTTAGATATTTTAAAAGTTTTTAATGATGCGACTTATACTTTATCCGGTGTTTATTATCCTACTATGCATTTATTTTTAATAGAGTATATTAATATTGTTGGAGTTTTAGAAGAAAATGAAAATGCTGATAAATTACGTGACACTATTATGGCAATGCGAACAAAATGGCTACATTATTATAGTGAAATTCCTATTATTTATTTAGTTGCTTGTGTTTTTTATGCGAGGTGTCAAATTCGATGGTTTATGCTATTATTTGGGTACGTATTATAAATGTTTACATTTAGATGAAACGGTAAATGTTAGAGCTATACAAAGAGTGGTTAAAAACGTAATAGTAGAATTATATAATGAATTTTGTAGTATATATAATTTAGGTGATAGTGGATCTTCTCAACTTAGTGACATACAAAACGGGGACTCAAGTAAAATTAGTAGAGGGTACAAACTTCCGATGAATAGGCAAAAAAAGCAAGAGAGAGCAATAGAAAATATTTATGAAATAAAGAACTATCAATCATTTCTTTTGAGTTTGTTGAATCCGAAAGTAGTATAGATTTCACAATTCTAGATTGACGGAAGAGGTATTCAACCTAATTCCCAATTCTCTCTCTCACTGCAAAAAAAATTTTAGCAACCCATTGTTCGATAGTTGCGATTGTACAAGCATTTAACGTTGGAGGCAACATTTTGGATGAACGATGTTCAAGATTAGCTCCAAATTCGATAGAGGCTCAATATTGATAACAAGAGATAGATCGCAACCACGAAGCCGAATTCTTCGATAATAGAGATACCACCGCCACAAAAACCGGTATCGGAACGGGTAGCGACGATTGATGATGAAGTAAGTATGAGGTTATTAAAGGTAAAAAAACTACATGCGCTTTGATTCTTCAATTTCAAAAAAAAAAGTAGGCGCTTAATGATAATTCATTAAGTTCAAGCCCCTTCCCTCCCTTTCCCCCCCTCCCCCCCCCCCCCCCCCTCCCCCAAATTTGATTACAATTTGTATATGATAATTTATTATTATTTTATTTCAAAATTAATTATTTAAAATTCAAATTCAAAAACCGTAACCGTAACGGGAATCGGCGGTTTCATTTTCAATTTTGAACCGAAACCGAGTCCCAAACCGGCCTTGAACCGCTGGTTCAAAATCGAAATTGGAACTGCCCCTTAAGGTTCCGGTTTCGATTCCCCGTGGCCACAAACTGGAACCGGCCAATTCCTCCGGCCGTGGCCATGTCTGGTGGGGTGGGTGGCGGTGCCAGCACCAAATGCTCTGGGCCGCAGAGATGAGTCCAACCTTGACCTACGGTGGCAATGTCGTTATTTTGTGGTCCTGCAACTAAGAAGAAAAAGCAAGAGGAAGAAGAAAAGGAAAAAGAAAATTAAAAAGAATGGGAAATGATATGCTTTACTTCATTATAGAGTTGACTTGTCAATCCTAGTCAGCAATAGCACTAATTTTACGAAGTAAGTAAACCACGTTACCCTAATCAACCAAAGGTCTCACATTGATCATAAAAGTTAAGATAATTACTTGAGAAAAAAAGTTTATGTATTTAGTTGCAGACAGGCAAAAATCATGTCCTTGTGATATCATTATTGCAATATTAAATGTAATCTTTTTGGGTGCTTTAAGAATAGAAATGAGAAGATACCAAACATGCGGAAACACGCAAGAAAAATTTTGTGCAATTGTACAATTACTAGATGTCATGTCTACGTCAATGCATCTACGGAATGAATTGGCATACCCTAACTCTCAATAAGAAATAATTTGCTCATTTCACATCAATGTGAAATGATCGCTTTACGCATCTGTAAAATCCACAAATCAAGTGATGGGAAGAGGAAATTTTTTCGTCTAACCCTGGGGTGGAGTTAAAAGCTACCAAGACAACAAAGCTCATTATTTCCTTAGAAAACCAAAAAGCTGAAGCACAAAAAGAAAAGCTTTCGACCCGGACAAATAAAATAACAACGCGAACGCCACCAACCTAAGCTTGGGCTTTCGTGGCCCTACCGTCCGCGGGCAAGGGGGCCCTTGTCTAGTATGGGTGAGGCCTCTCGGCCGATGAGGGTCGTCGGCGACCCTTGCCATCACTAAACAAAAGCAAAGAAAAAAAATCGAAAAATATTAAAATATAAGTAAAAATTATCCACGCCAAGCACCATTTGTGCCACATAGGACGATCGGGCTGCATGTCGGCGATTTCCTTCCAAAATAAGTCGAACGGGCTCAGTTGACAAAACGTGAAAAGGTTTAGGATTTATTAGCGAAATTGAAAGGTCAAGGATTGAATTTGCAAAAATACAATAGTTTTTGGATTTTTTAAAACAATTTTCCCAGAGAATAATAATAATAGATTGTGTACAAGAACATTAACTATAAAAGCCACCTAGCATCAGCACCAAAAACAATTACAGAACAGGACATCCATGGTGCAATCTGTGAAACAAGGGCTTATTCAAGGTCTGCAACTAAGGGACGTGCAATCTCTCTCACCTTCCCGTTTATCACAGTCCATTGTCACCCTCTCTTGTACAATAGACAATTATATCGGTACACATTACAACAACAACAACAACAACAACAACTATAATAGACCAAATACCGCAACAAGATGCAATGTAAGACAGATGGGTACATGTACACTTCTTTCTTAGATCAGTAGGATTCATGTGTGAAAACAACCCGGAAACACTAGCATAGAAATTTACTGCAATATGAATCTCATCTGGCTTCATCAATCTTTATCAGGGAGAAAACTCCACTCATGGACATCACCGATCTATCTGCCCCTTCTGTGGCCGCGCTATCTTCCTCGACCGCGTCTTCGCTGAACGATGGGAGCTTCCTCACGTTCGAAAGATTCAGAATCGACGAACCGTCGGTCGCGCTGTCATTGTACATCTCTCTTTTCACCGCAGTTTGCTGAAGCTGCAAGGCGTACTCCAAGTCCCAGAGCACGTCCCCCATGCTAGGCCTCTCTTCGTCCTCTTCTCGCAAGCATTTCTCAGCAACCTCCCCATATTTCCTCAGCGAGTTGGGATTGATCTGACCAGCGAGAACAGGGTCCGCGATTTGCTCGATGGTTCCGTTCCGGATGCATGTGATGCCCCATTCGGCCAAGTTCGCCCGTTCTCTGGGAAGCAAAGGGTCGATGGCAGGCCTCGCGCATAGCACCTCGAGAAGAACCACTCCAAACGAGTACACATCTGATTTTTCCGTCAGCTTTTGGGTCTTAAAGTACTCTGGATCCAGGTATCCGAAGGTGCCCTTGACCCCCGTACTCACATGGGTTTGGTTTTGATCCAGAGGCCCCGACTTCGACAGACCGAAGTCGGCAACCTTTGCAACGTAATTCTCGTCAAGCAAAATGTTGGTGGGCTTGACGTCCCGGTGAATAATTCCTCCAGCCGCGCCTTTGTGGAGGTAGTTTAAGCCCCTGGCTGCTCCAATGCAGATCTCGAGCCTCTGCTTCCATGGTAAGGATGGGAAATCGGAATTGTACAGGTGATCTCTTAAGCTGCCCTTCTCCATAAACTCGTAAACAAGTATCATCTCGGACTGTTCAGAGCAATACCCAATTAAGGAAACGAGGTGGCGATGGCGGATTTTGGACAAGATGGTGATCTCTGTCTGGAACTCGGAGAAGCCTTGTCCCGATTCCGGCTTGCTCCGTTTCACGGCAACTTTAGTGCCATCCCTGAGAGTTCCTCTATAGACGTTGCCGAATCCGCCCTTGCCAATCAAAAGTTTTCCATCGAAGTTGTTGGTAGCGAAATGGATTTCAGAAAGGGGTATTATCAGTCCTAGATGTAAATTAGGGATAGCAGAGCCCTGGGTAGTTTGCCCGGTCAATTTACTGTGAGAACTGCTTCCTCCAAATGCAGGCAATGGAGAACAAGCCGAAAGTTCAGTCGTCTTCGGCTTTCTATACTTGCATACGAAGATTGCTGCACAAACACATATGCAGAGAAGCGCGATGCTTCCGGAAACTAGCCCAATTATGAGGCCGAGGTGCTTATTCCGTTTATCGCCCTCCGAGGGCGCAAAATCTGAGTCCCACGACCCTATCATCTCCATTATCTCCAGGCCATTGAGATAGGCTTGCTGAGATCCTGTGTCTGAGGCATCAAGGAGGCCTATGCTGATGTTCACTAGCCCTGAGCTGCCCGGTTGAACCACAAAATCATAACGAAAAGGAACTGCAGCCTGACGAAACCCATTGGTACCGTACGGGTCAATGTGCTGAGTGAAATTCCCATAAACATAGAGATTGAAGAGCACCGTGTTGAGAGCCAGGCTAATGAAGTCGCAGAAATGAGCCCGGACCAAGTGCCGGGTGTTTGCGCTCACCTTGAAGCTCCAGCTGGTGTTGCGGTATAATCCCCTGAACATTCATCACTTTGGCAGACAAGTAGACGCGATCTGCTGCTAAGTATTGGTCTTGAACATCCTGGTAATTAAGAACGGTCCCATAGCTAGACCTGTTTTGTGCAGCATTTGGTACTTGAATGTACTTATCATCAGGATTCCAACTTCTCCACAAACTATCGCTGTCCGGAGTTACTTCATCACCTCCGACATTTATTCGATAAACTGTGCGTGAGACCTGGGAGGAAATTCCACTATAGTTGCTGCTAACGATGCCTGAAGTGCCCACACTTGGCGCAGAATCAGGTATGGCTCCATCGGGCACAAGGAACGCTTCAAGGGCATTTATAAATGCAAACGATGACCCCTGAGGACTAAAATAGAGTACAAACTTGGTACTGTTTATGCTAAGCAAGAACTCCTCCACTACAGGAGAGTTAGTGCTACTGGGCACTTGGAAATTGCTGAGAAGGGTGAGCCCCTTTACCGAGACATTGAACAGCGCCTCAGAGAGATTGCTTGCGGAAACGAAAGGGAAAAAGTGGAGTCGCACGATGTGAGTACCTTTGTCGATTCCGTCAAGAACGTACTGCGACGAAGGGCTTCTGAAGATTCTCGCCGTCTCGTAGATAGCCGAGACGCCCGACGATTGGTTGCTGGATTGGGCAGAGGTGCTCTCTTTCGGGGAGGAGATGGAGGAGCCAGAGCTCGCGTCACCGACAAACTCCCTGTTGGAATAGTTTACGCTGTTGCTCGATCCGCAATTGATGAAGTGCTTGGTCTGGATGGTGTAGGCTGAGGAAACTGCGAGAAGAAGAAGTGGGTACTGAAGAAAGATGAGGCAGAGAGTGGAGCCAGGGGCGTGGACTCCATGGATGGGAAGCTTGGCCATGGAACCAGAGGAAGAGCATGGAACTCCGTCTCAAGATTTGAATTGTGATCAAGTAGTTTCAGTTGTGTTCACTTGAGATTGACTATCAGGCTTTGCAAATTGGTGACGAAGAAGATTCTCAGCTGGAGTCTGGAGATGAGTGGCTCATTTGGGGAGGGTATGAATTTGCTTCCTGCAAAGACGATTTTGGACTCCCAAACGGGCAGTGTTTTGGCCATGATGCTGAGGACACTTTGGCCCTTTTGATCCCACTCAACTCTCGGCAAATGGCCCGAGCAACACGCGACAAAGGAAGTGGGGAGACGTTGAAATTTGAGAGACCGGACAAGAGATGAATGTCCTTTTGCTCTTGGGAGAGAATAGCGCTAGCAGACGGAGGAGACGGTCCCACAGAAGTCAAGGTTGATTCTGAAAGGTTATACCTCGTTGAATAGTTTTTTACCAGGATTATTTTGTCTTCTCTTGACTTGACGAGCAATTCGTATATATTGTTCACGGCCACCTTCCGCGCCCCAGCCGCAACTCGAAAGCTCGAGCCCTGACGCAAGAACATTGGGCTTTGTCCATCAATTTAAGTTGAAGTTGTAGATGGTATAAGAAAGTTATCGATTTTGTGGTTTTCGATTGACTATCTATATTTCGATTGACAATCTTGCTTTGTCGATTCCAAGATTACTAATGGACTACCTAGAGAACCAAAGTCTGTTTTCGACGATACCCTTTGTTATTTGTTGATCTTTTCAAGAGTCTATTACGCTGCCTATGCTGGTGAACGAATTTGGAGTCTAAGTACTTTGCATTTGGTCAAGTGTCTTTAGTCAATTTATATGAGTCTTAAATATGTTGCAGATTTCAAGAGTCAAAATTCAAGCCTTTAGGTGTCCTAATGCAATAATCCCTATTTATAAAAAGGCAAAATCTTAGATATAATACAATGACTCGAGTATTAAGAATATATGAGATTTGTATATGTCTGAGCAAATATGTACCCTGATTTTTGTATCCTTGAAAGTTTGATTCTTCCTTGGTGGTACCAGCCAAGAACCACTATATCTTCGGCTAATAATGTTTTGTAGGTTGAACATTCTCTCAAATTTGTAAAAAATCTTACTTTTTTTTCTGTCCAGTGCGCTCGCGACATTCGCTGAAAGTACAGTGAGGTCAAAAGGGCCAAAGTGTCCTCAGCATCATGGTCAAAACACTGCCCGTTTGGGAGTCCAAAATCGCCTTTGCAGGAAGCAAATTCATACCCTCCCCAAATGAGCCACTCATCTCCAGACTCCAGCTGAGAATCTTCTTCGTCACCAATTTGCAACGCCTGATAGTCAATCTCAAGTCAACACAACTGAAACTACTTGATCACAATTCACATCTTGCGACAGAGTTCCATGCTCTTCCTCTGGTTCCATGGCCAAGCTTCCCATCCATGGAGTCCACGCCCCTGGCTTCACTCTCTGCCTCATCTTTCTTCAGTACCCACTTCTTCTTCTCGCTGTTTCCTCAGCCTGCGCCCCCGGACCAAGCACTTCATCAACTGTGGATCTAGCAACACCATAAACTACTTCACCAGAGACTTTGTCGGAGACACCAGTTCCGACTCCGTCTCCTTCACAGAACAGAATACCTCCACACAGTCCAGCAACCAACCATCGAGCGTCTCCGCCATCTACGACACGGCGAGAATCTTCAGAAGCCCTTCGTCGTGGTACTTTCTTGATAGAATCGGCAAAGGCACTCACATCGTGCGGCTCCACTTCTTCCCTTTCAGTTCCTCGAGCAATCTCCCTGAGGCTGTGTTCAATGTCTCTGTGAATGGGCTCACACTTCTCAGCACTTTCCACGTGCCCAGTAGTACAGACTCTCCTGTAGTGGAGGAATTCTTCCTTAGCATAAGTAGAGCTAAGTTCGTGCTCCATTTTAGTCCTCAAGGATCATCTTTTGCTTTTATCAATGCCCTTGAAGTGTTCCTTGTGCCTGATGGACTCGTTCCAGATTACGCTCCAAATGTGCGCACGGCTTACCGAATAAACGTCGGAGGTGATGAAGTAACTCTGGCTGATGATAGTTTATGGAGAAGTTGGGATCCTGATGATGATTACATTCATGTCCCAAATGCTGCCCAGAATAGATCTAGCAATGAGAGTGCTCTTAATTACCAGGATGGTCTAGACAAATGCTTAGCATCTGAACTCGTCTACCAGACTGCTAAAGTGATGAGTGTGAATTTTACCAATGGGCAATTATACCGCAACACCACCTGGAGTTTCGAGGTGAGCATGAACTCCCGGCACTTGGTCCGGGCTCATTTCTGCGACTTCGTTAGCCCAACTCTCAACACGGTGTACTTCAGTCTCTATATTTATGATAACTTCACTGAGTTGATCGACCCATATGGCAAGAAGGGGTTTCGACAGCGCTTAGTTCCTTTCCATTATGATTTTCTGGTTAAACCAGGCAGCTCAGGGCTGGTGAAACTCAGCATAGGCCTCCTAAATGCCTCAATGTATCAGCAGGCCTATCTCAATGGCCTGGAGATAATGGAGATAATAGGGTCGAAGGACTCGGATTTTATGCCCTCAGAGGGCGATAACCAGAATAAGCATGTCGGCCTCATGATTGGGCTAGTTTCCGGAAGCATCGCGCTTTTCTGCATTTTTGGATCTGCAGCGATCTTCGGATGCAAATATGGAAAGCCAAAGAGAACTGATATGCCCATTTGGACACCATCGCCTGCATTCCGAGGAGGCAGTAAACCGACTGAGCAAACTACCCATGGCTCCGTATCTAATTTTCATTTAGGACTGACAATACCCCTTGCTGAAATCCATTTTGCTACCAATAACTTCGATGGCAAACTTTTGATAGGCTGTGGTGGATTCGGTCATGTCTATAGAGGAACTCTCAGGGACGGCACTAAAGTTGCCGTGAAACGGAGCAAGCCGGAATCGGAACAAGGCTTCTCCGAGTTCCAAACAGAGATCACTGTCTTGTCCAAAATCCGCCATCGGCACCTCGTATCCTTAATTGGGTATTGCGCTGAACGGTCCGAGATGCTACTAGTCTACGAGTTTATGGAGAAGGGGAGCTTAAGAGATCACTTGTACAACTCCGATTTCCCACTCTTACCGTGGAACCAAAGGCTGGAGATCTGCATTGGAGCGGCCCGGGGCTTGAACTACTTACACAAAGGCGTGGCTGGAGGAATTATTCACCGTGACATCAAGTCCACCAACATTTTGCTGGACGAGAATTACGTTGCAAAGGTAGCTGACTTTGGTCTGTCCAAGATGGGGCCTCTCAATCAAAGCCAAACCCATGTGAGTACAGCGGTCAAGGGCACCTTTGGATACCTTGATCCTGAGTACTTCATGACCCAACAGCTGACGGAAAAATCAGATGTGTACTCGTTCGGAGTGGTTCTTCTTGAGGTGCTATGCGCGAGGCCATCCATCGACCCTTCGCTTCCTAGAGAACAGGCTAACTTGGCCGAATGGGGCGTCACATGCATCAAGAGCGGAAACATCGAGCAAATAGTGGACCCTGTTCTTTTTGGTCAGATCAATCCGAACTCGTTGAGGAAGTACGGGGAAGTTGCTGAGAAATGCTTGCAAGAAGAGGACACAGAGAGGCCTAGCATGCGGGATGTGCTCTTGGACTTGGAATACGCCTTGCAGCTTCAGCAAACTACAGTGAAAAACGAGATGTATGGCGACAGCGTGACTGGCCGTTCGCTCCCATCATCTAGAGCAGCCTTGGTCAAGGAAGAGGGTGTGGCCATAGCAGGGATGGACAGCTCTGAGATGTCCATGAGTGAAATTTTTCCCAGATGAAGATTGATGAAGCCAGATGAATTTCACATTGCAGGATATATAGTGAAGTGTTTCCGGTATCCATTCTATCTATCTGAAAAGTAAGTTTGCATCCCCATTGTCTTGAATTGCGCCTTGTTGAAGCATTTGGTTCGGGATAGATGTTGTGGTGATGTTTATGCATACAATTGTTTATTGTACAAACTACAAGAGAGGGCAACATTGGATCGTGATAGATGGGAAGTGAGAGAGACTGCACGCCCCGTAGTTGGAGACCTTAACTGAACACTCGTTTCACAGATTGCACCATGGATGTCCTGCTTTGTAATTGCTTTTGACCATGGTGCTAAATAGCTTTCATAGTTATTTTCTCCAGACGATTCTGATAAATTTGGTTAGACTCGAGGTTTCAACTCGCGATTCATCCCAGTCGCTGAGAGCATGAGCTTACTTTACAATCCTAAAGTTTAACGTCTGCTGTTCTTCATCGTTCATGAGAAATGCTTTGCTGCTGAATGGCTTTCGACTCAAATTGCAACCCGTTTACAGTGCAATTTGTGCTGTCTCTGCTTTCTTGATAGCAAAAGTCCTAATTTATCCTCAATTTGCATTGTGATTTCATTGGGTCGACCTTATTTTATCTTGTTGTGCTTCGGCTGTTTTGTTTTCTTTGGAAATAATGAGCTTTGTTGTCTTGACTGCGTTTTACTCCAATCCAGGTCAGAACAAAATTTTTCTCCTCCCTTCACTTGATTTGTGGATGTTGTAGATGCGTAAATCGACCATGTTATGTTCATGCGAAATAAGTAAATTATTTGCTACCATAATTTATCAAGTTTATTATCAAACATCTCTTGCTAACGGATTTGTCAGAGCCTGTGCTTCACAGAGGGTTGCTCTATGTTGGAATTAACTTAAAATTGGTGAGAGAATCCTGGTTATCTCTGCCCAAGTAGGATGTTTTAGAGAGAGTTTTAACATGACGGGTTCATAATAGGATTCCTTAGGGATGGCTTTGCCCATTCCTAACCCTGTTTAGTAAACACCAACTGGTTAGACGGATTCAACTATGAGGTTGCAGGCAGAGGGGCTGCCAAGTGGGGCTATTTGAGGATGTTGGAATTGATTGATAAATTCTACTAACCTCTATTGACATTTGATTGCGGAATCGCCCAAGAATGTCATTGAATCACCGACGCGTTATCGGTTGAATCTTCAACCCACGATGGTCCGAATATGATTACAGAGAAAGATATTCACGTTCCACTACGTAAATGTGATGGATTTTCAAAGTAACCATGTTTTACCTATTGCTTTTGAGAGAGAGAGAGAAGGGAGGAAGAAGTTGACATACATGACTTCTTTGTAAGTTTTCTATCGTTTATTATGTTTCGTGCCCTTTCGAAGTTATCTATCCCTATTATAGATAAGGAGGTTGCTGTTCATAAGGCATCTTTTTATGGGACTTTTTCAAACTCACCCAATCATGTACCGTAATCTAACATCTCCCACTCGAACATGATGAGCATGATAATCATCTATCAAGAACATAGGGCAATTGACATCGTCTACTATGGAAACAATTTATACTTGCAATTGTGCGACCAACGAGTACACATGCACTTGGGAGCTCGATTATGCACCTATTAAGAGTACATAATAGCTATAATCCAAAATAAAATAAAATAAAATAAAACAAAATAAAATAACGTCTCGCAAAACCCTAGGCATATTTTGTTACAATAATCCAAGTATATCTATCCCATACCTTAAAGGTTATACTTTACTACTTCGTACCCACTATGTATTTACAATTATATCCGCACCCATAATAGGTGATATAATGGGTCAACCTATTAATACATGTGGTAGATATAAAACAACAATAGTCTTTCTTCACACTCATGTCTCTCTCTATTTCAGAACAACTGCTTTCCCCTAGACATGACCACAAAGCCACATTAATTTCAGGGATCTCGGCAACATGCTAAAGCAAAGAACATTGAACCGTTACTTTGAGAACATAGTCGGAAGTAATATAGGGTACAAAATGAGGTAATCAATTCATAAATTACCTCAACGACTCACACGACAAGTAAACAAGGATAATTATACCCATCTCCCTTATAGGTCTAATATGGCCCATGTAGTATGAATTACATGCTATAGCAGATTTTTCTTTCTTTAAGAATGTATGTCATTTATCAATATAGCCCATGTAGTATGAATTACATGTTGTAGCGGATTTTTCTTTCTTTAAGAGCGTATGTCATTTATCAAATATATCCACTATGCGGATCTTAGCTTAAATATAGTCACATACTTCTCATGTACTTATGTTTAGCCCAAGTACTATATTAGCTTGCTCTCAACAGCGCCCAATTAAGCACTCACATCCGGCTTCCTTCGGGCACACAAGATTATGATACTATCATGATTGGTTTCATCACATATAAATCACAGACCTCATCTTGAATTCAATCAAGGCGATGTAAAATATCTTATGTACCGAATTTGCTCTTCCAAAGATCTTCATACATATGATCTCATCTCAACTCTCTTATTACAGTGCTTGAGGCGATTGTTTGTGTGAGTGAGCTAATTATTGCTTGGTGACATATCTTTCAACTACATATATGAGTTTTTGCTAGTCTCATTAAATCTCTAATAAAGTTATCCTTTATTTCAATGCACTTCGTCATGCCATGATACTTAGAATCTTTCACGTAGGCAATATCTCCTTGACTATTACAATAAAATGTTGTTGTTCTTGGAACATTAGTGACAATGGCTAAATTTTTCAAGAAACATTTTAGCCATATTGCATTTTCATTGCAACAAAGCATGCACTAATTCAGCCTCCATTGTACATAGAGCTGTACATGTCTATTTTGTGCTTCTTCAAGAAATTGCACCTTCATTAAGCAAGAACGCATTTTCAAATATCGATTTTGGCTCATCTAGCTCCCCTTCCCAATCAACATCGGAGTAACCAATTAAGCATAAATCATTCCCTCGCTAACGGAACCAATAATCCATATTGCCTCTCAAGTAACTCAAAATTATTCACACTGCTTTCTAGTGTGCTTGACCAGGATTTGCCTAGTAGACACTCACTAACCCCTCGACATGACATTTGTCGAGTCGAATACACATCATAACATACATCAAACTCCCGACTACACTAAAGTAAGGGACATGTTTCATTTCTTTGTTCTCTTCGTAGTCTTAGGACACATCTCGGAGGTCATGCATTCACCTTGTATGATAAGGGTATCAATGGGATTACAATGCTGCATATTGTAACGTTCAAGAATTTTTTTAAATATTAAAGTCTTTAGATATAGCAAGAAGGTTCCTTGAACCATCTCTTTCTATCTTTACTCCTAATATGTAAGCAGCTTCTTCTTGTTCTTTATTTCAAAATTGGAAGACAACCATTCTTTTATGGTGATAACCAAATCCTTATCATTCCCGGATAACGGAATATCATCCACATAAAATGATGAAATTAAAAATTTATCCTCGAACTGTTTGACATATATAAAGTGGACTTCTTCGATCATTGTAAACCCAAAAGAAGTTATGACTTGATGAAAATGAAGGCACCACTATCTTAGATGATTGCTTAAAGCCGTAGATTGAACGATGAAGTTTTCAAACTTTTCGTTCCTCAACTTTGGCTATGAAACCTATCATTTGCTTCTTATAGATTTCCTCATCTAGTTTTTCATTGAGAAATGCCATCTTTACATCCATTTGATGTAATTCTAAGTCCAAATTTTCAACTATAGCTATGAGTAGTTGCCCCGCTATCTAGCCACTAGGAACTCGATGGGGCTTTTGATAGGTTGGATTCACAAATAAATGCCAAAAAATCATTACCCGTAGGCTCACACTTAAACAACCAAGTTTTATATTTGTCGAAGTCTTTCTTTATGTGATTGTTCTTGTTACAAAAGAAGTAATCATTGCAATCCTTCTTAAAGGATAATTTCTTTGCACCCAAAACTATTAGAATGATTGGTGGCTTCATGAGTTCCTTTATGAGTATGATTTTGGGACCTCTTAATCTGCAATTCTACCATCTTTAAGATGTAATATCTAACATTAGCGGAATCATCATACCCGATGTTGAAGAGTCCTTGTAGATGGTCCCACTCTCGGCTTTAGACGAGACACATTTCCTAGCTTATAAGGCTTCCATTATTTATTTAACGGTGTAGTCACCTGGCAAAACACTTTTCAAGTATTTCTTAATGAATGCTTCACGGCTAACAAGCAAACTCGATTGCTCTTTTCCCAAGTAACACTTAGTGCTTTCAAGGGTTCTTCACCGATGATAGTTTGGATTTGCGGGCTTAAACTTAATAAGAGCAATATGAATATTTGCCAGCTCCATTGCAAATAAAAATCCTCATTCAATTTCTTAAAGTTTGGACTAGTATGAACCACAATTCTAATAGAGCCGTTTACAGAGAATGTGACTTATTTAACAAACAATGTATATAATTAGCACCATGTGAATACTTATCCCAAGAGTTACACATATCATGATATAATCACATTTTGGCTGAATACATGATATGCGGTTGTAAACTCTCCGCATGATAATCGCTATGATTATATACATATACATATATATTTTAACCTTCGATAATTCACCACCTTTGGGTGTGTGAAACACTTGGATTAGTCAATCATCAACCATATGCTTGTATATGTAAAACTCCATGAAACAATACACGACCACCTCTTTTGGCGAGTATCATCATGCAATAGAACGAGAGACATCCCACCATAATATTTGATCGATATTTCATAAATCCAATCAAGTGTGTCACTTTGGCGGTCATAACCCAATTGAATATTTGAAACTCTCTCATACCAGAAATATAAATTTTATTTCTCACATTTATCATATAAATGTAATTTTAGACTATTGAAGACAGAGCCAATTAATCGTTAAAATCACATGTGATACTAATTGCATTGTTACATTCATCGATACATGTTAAACTTTATACATCCTATTAATGAATTACACTTTACATAATCAGTATGTGGTCATAAACATTTGAGCTTGCATCTATATTTCGAAAACCATAGAAAAATACATGGAAAAATATACAAATATCCTAAAAATACAAGTATTCGGAGTTCCGTACGTATTTTCAAATCTTAAAAGCATTAAACATGTAGAAACAAATATCACTCTATACAAAGCATGAACATACGAACACGCTAGTTCCTAGAACTCCCAAAATGGAGCATACACGTACTCTCATGCGCCCCATAAGCATTCTCGTGTAAGACTCATCCGTGGCACATGCCAAAGCTGCTATTGGTCCAAAAATCGGCTAGACCGCCTCCTCTAACCTAGTGGTTGGAGGTCCGGTGATTCGACCGGACTTATCAACGGTCTTTGGTTGAAAGGCCTAAGTCAAATGGTCAACGGGTCGAGTCGGTGTCGGGTCACGGTTGCTAAGCTCATGCTAACGTCGGGATGACGTCGGCCCTTCATGTGCCTTGCACATTCTTTCGAACTTCCACCCGTGAGCGGACTTCTAAGCGTGTAATCGCGCATGGTGGCAACCTTTATATGGTTTCCCTCATCTTGACGGGCACAATCCGAATATGTGATCAAAATTAATTTTTACCGAATAAAAACTTCCAAAAATTAGCCAAAATCATGATTTCAATATCTAAATTAGGGAGGCTCTAACATCACATGCAAGCCGCAACTAAACCTTACGCGACACCCTATGACCGCATTAATTAGAATCACAAAATACTGTAACGAATTAAAGGAGTTTACGCACGAGAACTTGGAATCCATTGTTCTTGATGTGAAATATCGATGAACCAATGCTTAAGAGCTTTTCCTCTATTATCCTATGAATCATTGGTTTCAATGAGACTGCCCTTCACGAATCGTGTTTTGTGATGGCTCCTTATGTGTTAATTGTGCATAAGTATTAGATGAGGGACTTAAACTATGTTTATAGAGTTCTTCGATCGGGTTCAACTCGGGTCCATACTAAGCATCCCCATATTAGACTAATTAAGAAACTATATATCATTTTTTTTATTAGACCAATAGGTAATTATTAACCCACATTAAAAAGAAAACTATTACAACATTTTCAACAATCTTCACATCGGCTCAATATAACCGGTCGCAATCGCCCATTTGGATTCCGAACTTCGCTACTACTAGCCTACTGACCCCTCATTAGCTCAATCGCCATAAACAATCTTCCAAGACCAAGTTATTCTTCAACTTTGCCATAATTATGTACCTCATCAAAATGCCAACTTCACTTGATGTATAAGGATTATTAGACAAAACCTCTACTACCAGAGATAAAGCAAAACTACCATTGCATTTATATTGTTGAAAACCTTGTGGTATTTTGAAGTTGACAAAGCCATTTGTCCATATATTATCGATACATACAGATGTTGTCTTATCTTAGCATGAACTAAATACAAGAAAGGCTTTATCAAGTACTGATAGATATTGACGTATAAAGTGAAAGAATCATGAAGGCTAGATCAACTTTATTGGAGTTAACAAGTTAATGAATGGCAAATTCATGGAGATTTGGAGGTACTGTGATAAGGTGAACAATTCATAAAATACTACTCAAGATACTTAATGTTTGATGAATTGCTTGACTGAAATTTTTTGATTTGGGGCCTAGGGAGTATGGTGTAGTAATTAGGAATTTAAAAAGGCACAACGCCAGCGCTGAGCCCGTCTCTTACTTGCATTATATCATGTCACAAGCGCTTCAGGTCTCGGCCTCATGATTGTGAGAAGGGTTCGCAAATACGGGTGATTGCGTGGTCGTGGCTGAGCATTTTACTAAATATTTCGTCCAAACATTGTATTAAAACTACCAAACTAAGTTTTTCGATTTTTCAATAGGCCAGCATTACTCAACCCAAACCGAGCTTTTCTATTCTTCAATAGACCTCAGATTCAGAGAAACATTTTACTGAGCATTTCGTCTAAACATTTTATTAAAACTCAAGACACCCAAACTAAGAAACCATCAACATTTGATCCAACACAGTATAAACATTCGTAGAGCCTCACTAATATAAGCGAAAGAGGACAAAAGCCCTAATCTCCAGCAAATCTTGCTTGTCGGACGAAGAATACGAGCCAGAGCCCCCGATAGGCTCTTGGAGGCGACATCGGATGGGGCTTCGCTTCTTGAAATTCCTGATAGGATGAGAATGCGAAGTGAAGTTGCAATTTTGCGAATGATGAAATTATCAAATTGATAATGACAAGAGGAAGCTTTTTGGTTTTGATGTGAGAGAGAGAGAGAGAGAGAGAGAGAGAGAGAGAGGTTGTGAAGTGAAGAGGGAGCTCATTCTCGGGAGGAGGAAGAGAGAGAGAGAGCAAATATAATGGAGAAGTAAGGAGACAGAGAGGAGGGAATTTCAAAATTTACTAATAAGTGGGACTCCTTGGACATGTGTTGCTCTCTCGAATGGCGTGTTTCATTACGACATGGTATGTCCAAAGTTAAGGTGGCAAATGGATGGGGTGGGTTGGGTTTGAGTTGATCGTAAATGAGTTTGATCCAAATTTACCCATTTAATCCATATAGACCCATGTACTTGCCATATAAATTATATGACTATGCCCAACCCAACCCAACCCAAACCCACCTACATAACTCATTAAAAAAAAACAGAGGATAACCCTAGCATATCCCCTAAATTTTTTTAAAAAAATGTGCAAAATAAACAAAATCAGGTTGTTCCAAATTCAACCCAACGGAAATGCCACCCTCATGGAACCCATCGGCGTCGCTCCTCTCCCGCCGCCAAGGGCGGATATGTGGTCGGCAAATGGGTAGAGCTAGAGCATCAACGAATGGCCGTTGTCAAAGACGAGCTACTCGCGTCACCTAGAACTAGGCTAGCCTCCACGATGGCGAAGTGGGGAGGCTGAACACTTTGTGCCCGCTATTGATGAAGCTCAATCCCACCGATCTTGAGCAATGGCATTAACACTAGCCTCGAGGTGGTACTTGAGGCGGTCGATTTCATTGGCCCGAGAGGCCTCGAAGATGTCGCCGGCGGGATCCTCTTGAGGGCAACGAGCGACCAAAAGTCGAAGGCGTCGAGATCGATGTCACCATGTCGGGGTCCATCCACTAAAAGTAAAACAAGAAAACGAAAAGAATCACAAACCATAGAAAGAGGAAACCAATGTTTGATCCATCGTGATGCGGATCGACATCCGATGCCAAGAGCTCCCAGAACCCCTTTATCACGGCTTCAAAGACGGCCAGTAGCAACTCTATGAGGTTATGACATTAGGGTTTAGAGAGGACTACTCTATTTATAGAGAAGAAACATATCCCCCATTAAAGAAATATTTATCTCAAACTATCCACCCATATCCAACTAGAATTAGAAACCTTTATCCTTCTTTATTAGACCAATTAATATCTACAATAATAATTAATAAAGCCCACATGAATATATAAGAAATATATTCTAACATTCTCCCACTGGGCTAAATTAATTAAAATTGTACCGTATATGCGCATCTTTAGATTGGTCTAGAGATAATTCCCAAAGTCAATCCGATCCCATAAAGTCTTAAACACCGAATCACGCCAAGAATCGCATTAAAAGACACGAGCCATCCATGATCACAAATGCTCTTAACTCTACCGATATGGATTTGATAGGTAGTATGCAAACGATAACATCTCAAATAATAGAGACACCTTATATGTTATCCTCTTGGACCACCATTCTCTTACTTTATGTGCACGAAACCCACGGCACAGAGAACATCCTTATGGTCCAACGAACCCACATATATCTTACCTTATAGTTAACTATACTTTATGTGTAACAAGACATATGCATCCAAAAATAAATGCCCCACCATTACTCAAGGTTTACACAATTCCTTGAGGTTTTCAACAATATGCATTCAATAACACATTCATAAAGACTTAATTGAATGTAAAAGAGTCAATACATATCAAAGCGTTACTTAACGTAACATAATACAAATGTAAACTTTATTAGAGCAAAAACTAGAAAGCTCCCACTAAACAATGGCATCCCACGATGCTTCTAAGCCCATGCTATTAACATGCCGTTCAAATACACAAGGGCGTAGACCTTTAGTCGGTGGATCACAATCATAGCATCCGTAGTAATATGCTCTCGCAACGTCACCATTCAACGGATTCCTTTACGGTCAAAAACTCGACCTCCATATGCTAGACCCCTTGAGACCTCGTGGTTGTTAATAAACAACACCGCAGAGTTATTGTCACAATACAACGTATGGGTCTATCAACAAAATCAAACACGATCAATTCCCTAATGAGATTCCGGAGCCAAATAGCCTGAGTAAGCAAAATCTATAAACTCCCTCATGGTAGAGGATGATACCGTTTCGTTTTTCACTTTTCCATGATATCGCACCACCCTAGCATAAAGATGTACCCATTATCGACTTCTTGCATCTTGACAACCGCATAATCAATCAATATCCTACTAGCGCAAGTTTCGAACATATCTATAAATTAGCATATAGTCTTTAGTTCTCTTTAAGTACCTCAAAACTTCCTTGGCAGAACCCGGATCGTGTCCTGGATTTGACCATATCCGCCTAGAAGTCTTTGCAAAAGCAATGTCGGCCTAGTACAAACCCGTGCATACATGATACTACCAAGTGCACTAGCATAAGGTACATTCTTCATCCGTGCTTTCCAACATCGAATGAGGACATTGTGAAAGACTCAATTTATCACATTTGCAACAGGAGCAATTCCGGTTTGCTCTTGCATATTGAATCTCCCAAAATACGATCAATATATGCCCTTGAGATAAGCTTAATATGCGACAGAACGGCTCCAGGATCTCAATCCCAAGGACAAAAGATGCCTACCAAGATCCTTCATATCAAAGTTCAGGACAACATTCTCTTTGTCTCATGCAGTAATTCAATATCGCCGCTAGCAAGCAAGATATCATCAACATAAAGAACGAAAAAATAAATTTCCTCCCACTAACCTTGCGATATACACCGATCTAACTTGTTCTCAATGAACCCAAAGGAAGTAACAACACTATGAAACTTCAAGTACCACTCTAGAAGCTTCTTCAAACCATAAATAGACTTTTTCAATCTACAAACCAGATTACATGTATCATCCCGCAAAACCTTCAGTTGTGCCATATAAACTTGTTCATCAAGGTCTCCATTCGAAAGCTTTAACATCCATCCGGTGAAGCTCCATATCAAAATGAGCTACTAAAGCCATGATTACTCTAAAAGAGTCCTTAGAAGAGACCGAGAAAAGGTTGCCTCATAGTCTACTCCTTCCCTTTGAGTGAATCCCTTAGCTACTATCCAGCTTTAAATTTTTCAATCTTTCCCGGAGTCTTTCTTAGTCTTAAAAACCCATTTACAATCAAGTTTATAACCTTACTAATTCAACAAGCTCCCAAACATTGTTATGTTTCATAGATAACATCCATCTCTCATTGCATCTAACCATAAATGACGAGGACAAGAAATAGCTCGTATAAGTTACGGATCAACAACACAACCAATATCATAATCCCCAGATAACTATGTATCGGTGGTATAGATCGTCTCGTCTTCGATCTCCTTAGAGGAGCATCTTCTACCTCATTCGTTCCCGAAAGCTTAGGAACTTCATCGGGAACTACTTATTGGTTCCCGAGCCTCAACAGTTCAGTTTATGGTATAGGACCTCCACAATTGTCGTATAGGTAAAGAAAACGACATAGAAGTACTCACCGTTGTTATCTCAATAGTCCGTGAGCAATCACCTTGTTCGGCTACATCAAGTTCCGAAACCGCCCGTGAATCCACGATTCTCGTTCCTCCATTGGGATTATAAAACGATATCCCTTTGAATATCCGGATAAGACACAAAATAACATCGAGTGGTTTGGAGTCCAACTTACTCAAAGTCGGATTATACAATTTTACTTCCCAGGGCATCCCCAAACTTTCGATGATTCATGCTAGGTTTCCGTCCATAACTCAAAGGAGTAACGCGCAGATTTTGTAGGAACACGATTCAATATAAAGAGCCGTTTTCAAAGCTTCGCCCCACAAAAACCAGGTAAATTAGTGCTAATCATACTCCTTACCATATCCATAAGGGTGCGATTACGCCTTTCACCACACCATTCATTTCAGACTACCGGCATAGTAAATTGAGCTACAATCCCGAATCCTCTAAGTACTTGGCGAATGGCCCTTTAAGTCCAGATCACCATGTCGACCATAATACTCACCACCACGTCGATCGACAATTTTTATGACTTTTCCCATTTTCTACTTCACCGGAAAATCTTAAACTTGTCAAGAGATTAGACTTTTCCTTAATCAAGAATAACCATATCGGGAATAATCATCTATAAATGTGATGAAATAGAAATTTCTACACAACGTCTGATAGGGTCCACTAATATCCGATGGATGATCTCTAACAAAGAGAACTACGGATCATTTTTTTTTTTTATCATCTTACCTCTACAACACGCATACGTCTAGGTCACCTTTGAGAGTGGGTAGAATGTCGCCTTTATCGCCTTTCCACTCTTTCTTTAGATATGTGACCAAGACGTTTATGCCATAATCGAAGACCGTTCCTTAGGTAGAGGTCTTTAGAAACAACCTTTTCACCGTATAAGCACATATATTTCGTTGGGAGACAAACATAATCAGACAATCCATTGGACATAGTGCAATACCCAACTTTATTTGAATTAAAAGAAATAGAAATTGCATTATTTGAAATCTCAAAAGAGTAACCACACATGTCCAAACTTGATACGGAAATTAAATTCCGTCTAAAAGAAGGTACATAGAATGTATTCCTTAGCATCAAATTAAAACCATCTAGAATTAAAATGACATCTCCCACGAACTCAACGTCGCCTTTATTATTGTTTCCTACAATGAGCTTTGATTCTTCCTTATTTGGCTTCCTCCGGTTTATGAATCCCAGATGGTAAACGCAACATGATTAGTTGCACCGCTATCTAGCCACCACGAACAAGATGGGGCTTCGATAGATTAGATTCACAAACCAATGCCAAAGAATCATTACCTTTAGGCTCACGTTTAGACAACCGGTTTTTATACTTAGCCAGTCTTTCTTTACGTGTCCTCCCTTCTTACAAAGAAAAAACTATCCTTACCAGATTACCGTCCTTTTTAAAGATCGGTTTCTTTGAACCCAAGTTGTCGACACACCAAAGATGAATGAGTTCTTTGTGAGCACGATTTTGTGCCCCTTACCCTTCTTAAAACCGAACCGAAAGATACATAGCAACATGTACTTTATTTTTCTTTAACTTAGTCTCCCGAAACCACCCTCGCAATCAAGTCATTGATTGTCCATGGGATCGGCGGTATTATACGTGTTTGGATAATGCCAAATTAGGAAGAGAGTTGAGTCAAGATGCACAATACAAGCATCGGATAAGAACATTAAGAGCCTTAAGCTTTGATTGCAATCAACCATCCTAAGGACATAATCCCTAACACCAAGAAAACCATCATACTTCAAACCAATAAACCCGACATATGTGTTCCAATTTTAGCATTAGGAGAGTCACGATTTCTAGCCACCAAGGCCTCCATCATTTGCCTAGCAGGATGCGAGAAAATCACTTCTAAGATGTTCCGTATGGATCGCTTCATGACAGAAGCAAATCCTATTGCTCTTTCCCAAACAAAGAACCGTGCTTTCGGGCATCCGTACTAGCATCCGTGAGAGCTATCGGTCTATCCTCATTAAGAGCAACATGAACATCCGCTAGTTCCATACCAAACAAAAATCCTCTCTCCACTTCTTAAAGTTAGAACCAAGTAAGAATCTCAATAGCTATGGAGTTACGTTCACGAAAAAAATGACTAAAAAATAATTAATGTTTATAATTAGCATAATGTAAAAATTCACCTTGAGAGTTACATACATCATCATATAATCACCTTTGGGCGAAAAACATGACATGCAATCGTATACTCTCAGCATTACGGCCATGAGAATTTATTTTAATCTTCGTTAATCACCACCTTTGGGCGTATGAAAATACTTAGACTAATCAATTCTCAACCATATGCCGTACATGCAACCCTCCATGCAACAATACACAATTACCTCCTTTGGGAGTATAATAACGCATTAAAACAGAGACATCCCAATACTTTATAAATTGTTCTTTATTAAACTCAATTAAGTGTGCCACTGGTCACAACCCAATTGAATTTACCCGAAATTGGGATATAAACTTTATATTTCACATTAACCGTATGCATGTAATTACGAAAGGGGCAATTCTCCGTAAAAATACACACCTTGCTAACTTTCATCGATACAATTAACAATACATGTCAAAACATAAACACGTTATTGATAAATTATACTCCACATATCGTATGTGGTACTTACATGTAATCTTGCACCCGTATTTCATGAAACCGTATAGAAATACAGAAATACGCCAAAATACCCCAAACCATACACGTATTTAGAGTTTCATAGGTATTTTCCATCCATAAATGCATCAAACATGTAAAATAAATATACCACTTTGTAGATCATGAGCATACGAGCACGCCGATACCTAAAATACCTCAAACAGAGTGCTCACGCGTCCCAAAACTTTTGTGCGTTATCCCCAAGACTGACGCGCGTAGCACGTGTTCGAGTATCAACCGGTCCCGAAAACCAGTCCGATCAATTTTTCGATCTAACCGTTATCCCTTGACCAAACGGCGAACTAGGGTCACGCTAACCCGGTCGACCGGTCAACGACCGGTTCGACCGAGAAGCACGAAACAACAATCAACCGATTTAGGTCGGGGTCACGAGTCGGGTCGATCATCGAATCGAGCGGGTCCACCGGACGAGTGACGTCGAGATGACGCTCAACTGCACGTGTCAAGCACATGCGGGCCGAGTCTAGCATGCGTGGGGATGACTGCGCCTACTCCAAACAATCCGAACATGTACATATGTAGTTTTTTTTTTTTTTTTTTTCGTTCTCCCTTCATAGCAAAAGTTAGAGTCCGATTTGTGCGGACTTGTTCGAAGGGAAAGGAATAATGGCTGCACATTGCCCACTTATACGGATTCTTTACTAAGATTCCTTGCCCCAACACTTGTTTCGTTGATGTAAAAAGAAAACGTAAGTTCGGGCCTGCACATTCCCCGATAGCCAAACCCTCATCGATTCTATCTCACATGCTCAATCGTTATCCTCACAAGCCGCACAAGAGAATAAACAATCACCAGTAAAACGCCGAAAGCCTTTTTTTTTTTTTTTAATATTCCGAGAATTAACCAAAATCATGATTCGCGATCTAAAACGCGTAGGCTCCGATACCACATGTAAGTCGCGACTAAAATCCGTATGCAAGAATCCAAGAATCACACGTATAGAGACGCGAATCACAAACCATAGAATAGAGGAATCGACGCACCTTGTTTCGGATCCATCGTTCTTGATGCGGAATTGCGACGATCCGATGCTCAAGAGCTTCTCCTCTATGAACCCCCTTTATCACCGGCTTCAATGAGACGGCCCCTCACGTACGCTTCGACGACTCTTGATGTGAGGTTATGTGGACATTAGGGTTTAGAGGAGGGACTTGAGCTCTATTTATAGAGAATGAAACATATCCCCTCATTAAAGATAATGTTTATCTCAATTCATACTATCCAAATCCCATATCCAACTAGAATTAGGAAACCTTTTATCCTTCTTTTATTAGACCAATTAATATCTACAATAATAATTAATAAAGCCCACATTGAATATATAAGAAATATATTCTAACACCATCGTCCAAGGAGTTGTTCCTTCATTCTTAGGTGGGTGGTATTTGGGTATAAAAAGAGAGAAGGAAGAGCTGGAGCCGAAGGAGGAGGACGGAGGAGCGGGAGATTTCGGCTTTTGGGGTTAGGCAAGTTACTTGTTGTAATATAACGCACGAAACTAACTAGGATCTTGCAAATAAAGTCAGTGCGAAGCACGGAGGAGAAACGATAAAGGGACACCGTAGAGATTATGTGGTTCGATCCAGAATACATCACATTCTACGTTCAGGGAGAAAGCAGAGAATAATCCACTAGAATCGGAGAATCGTAATTACAATCGTTCAATACGCTCGTGTTTCCCCACACCTAAATTATACCAAAACCCTAGCCGTTTATAGATAAAACAACTCAATTGAAGATAATAAAACTCACGCACAAATTTTCAGTGTTTAGACTCCTTCGCGCAATCAAGAGAACTTCACTCGTCATCTTTTTTCTTTCCCTCTCATGTTGTCCTTCTCGCAGAGTCTATTGGGCCCGGCTTCTTCCTCCTTTTTGCGACTGCAGCTAAGTTGAAGACTACAAACAAACCACGTTTTTGTCTTCTTTTTTAACCTAGACTTTGTAGGGCCCACAAAATATATAAAACTAGTAAATATATTTGTGCCTTTTTCATTTAAACCACGTAAAAAAAGTAATCTGCAGCACATTAAAGTCCAAGTCATGAGCCTCCTTTTCTTGTCTTGTAGTGCCAACGACAATTCTGGAGGAAGAGGAAGATCTCCGTTGCATGCGCATGTGAGGATTTGTTTTCCTTTAATGAACCGATTTAACAAATCGGTACTTATCCGTAAACAATTTTAAACTCGAGACACAATTCAACAGTTACAAAAGCAATGGGCCGTAAAATGAAAATGGGTGTGAAATGGGTGTATTCCTAACCCATTTAGACCCATTTATACTTTGCATTTGTTTATTGGACCTATTTAAACCCATATCTCAACTTTTAAGCAATTCATATTTAATCCATTTTGCTGAACATGAGTTAAAATAGAGTTGAAGACCCATTTTGACAGCTCTAATTGGAAGCATCTAATATTTTCTCCCGAGGAGCCCAACTTTTCTGGATCAATCCTATCAATCTTTCTAACGTTGCTTTGCCTTGCTCATGATCAGTTTTAGGGTACAAAATTGGACCCGCCATCGTGAGAAATAGTTTGGGATTTCTCTGCGCATGTAAGCCCAATACAATCTCTCTTTGACTTTGATGGATTCCCATGTGGATCGCACATTGTTTACAGGATCAAGATGTGATGTATTTGGCTTACATGAACCCCATTCACAAAAAAAAAAAAAAGAAATGACTCAAATCAAAGAAAGATTCGCTGTGAAGTCTGTCCGATGAAGCGGTTTCGAGTAGACCCCTGGTTTTTGTTTTAAAGCACGCCTCTAGACACACTTTAGCACCTTGATCCAAAATCCTCAGAAAGCAAAAGAGAAGGCAACCAGTAAAACTTCGAGGAAAAGACCATGGTGGGTCGGCGGATGATGGTGACGAAGCCGAGCCGCAGCGACGAGGTGCCGGACGAGGAGGAGCAGCTGAAGATCGCCAATCAGGTCCAAGCCCAGTTCGATTCCTTGGCCCCGAAGCGCCCTCTCAAGCCCAACCGCAGCGAACCCGACTGGTCATCATCATCCCCCGTCGACTCCTTCAGCAGCTTCGAGCACGCCATTCCCGAGCTCGACAAGCTCAGGTCTCTCCAGTCCCAGTCTCCAGAGGTAACAATGAATCCACGAGCTTTCCTTCGGTGTTTGCGTCTGCTGATCTCTGATCGAGACTCGAGAACGGTCAGACTTTAATTGCCTCGCGTGTGCATATATTATCAGGGCCTGTTCGCTGCGGGATCGGGTTCGACGGACGTGCAGGACGAGTTCGTGGAGACCCAGTATTACAAAGAGCTGGAATCGATCGACAAACAGCATCACGCGGTGATTAGAACGACCACTCGACCAATTGATCATGCGTTCTACCCTTCTTCCAAGCTTCCTCATTTCATTTCATTTCCATATGTTAGCGATCGAGATTGACCTTAGGGTTTCCCTTTTCGATTGAATCAGACGGGAAGCGGGTTCATAAGCGCGATCGGAGAAGGCCGCCACAACGGCGGCGGGTACCACGTTCGGTGCGAAAGAGACGGTTTCGAGAGCGGCCGGGATGGCAAGCCGGCCGTTCGAAGCAATCCCGCGACCAACGATTGGGTCCCAAGCGATGCGTCTCGTCAGGTAAGTCATCACTGCGATTCCTTCTGCTGTTCTCGCTTGATCTTTCTCCTAGTTAGTCCGTGATTTTCAGTGAGTTTTCCTGTCCTAGGACTACGTTTCGACGAAGCCCAACAGGAGCGAGAGTTCTTAGATCTCTCCAGCAGCGTCGAGCAGGCGTTGAAAGTTGGAAAACATTTTCTTTTTTTTTCCTTTTATCCTCAACTTTGGAATAAAAGACGTATCAATTTAAGAAAAGCTTGGAAAAATCACGTCTCGTTGATGATGAGGATGACGACTTTTGCGTGTAAAACAGTGAATCACTCGACCAACAATGTTTGTTTATGGTTTGAGCTTATCCGTTTGCCGCCACTAGAACATACACTAATGGCGAGGAACTTGGTGCGGTTGTTGGAATAGTCCTGGTTGGTATGTCTTATCTCTAATCTATACATGTAATCAAAATGATTAAAGGAATTACTTATTGTTACACTCGCTACACACGACGCTTAATTTTCCTTCGGCGATTGCCACGTGGCTTAATTATGGCACATGGCCATGCTCGACGATTAATGCTAATTTAGTGATTTGTAATTCCTCAATTGCCTGTCACTTGTTGAAAATGGATTTGTGATCTATAAAGAGGTGAAGAGTATATTTAAATGCATTGCTAAATGTATTTTACCAATAGAGAGAATTAACATGAGGATCGAATTTTTTTGAAGTAAATTTCTATTACCCTTTTCAAGTATTTATTTCCATAATTAAAAATTTGACAGATAAATTTTTATCAGTTGAATGACTTTACTTAATAGTCCTCAAAGGATGGGAGATCTTGAATCCGATTGTTCGGTGGATCAAAGGCTCATCTCCGCCTCTTTGTACAAACGATGCTCCTGTATGTATGTTGACAACTTGACACCCTACGTATCGAAAGCCTATGTAGTTGCTGCTTCTTGAAGACTGAAACTTTTTCCCGAAATACCATAAAATAGCAATATTCACATGTAACATGGCATGTCAAAATAAATTCAAAACACAATAACGAAATGATGTGACTATGTTAAAATGCACGTGTGAGTGAGTTGAGTTAGAGATATCTCACGTCGAAAAATTGATGTGGCGTGAAGCGGTTAATATATCTAAGTTGGCACATAATTCATTGACTTAAAAGGTGGGTTCAATTGGATATATTGATGGACTCGGACTTTGACTCTTTCTTGACGATCTCCCTAGGTGAAGATATTGGATTTCTGCTACGTGCTCACAATAAATAGTATCATAGCCAATGGTTTCGATTTTGGGTAGGTGGGCGTTGTGGTGTAGCAACATGGGCATGTAGAGATGGAATTGAGCGTTAATATATTCAAATTGGCCCATAGTTCATTGTCTTAAACTTTTGAATTAAGGTGGGTCCAATTGGATCTATTAATACTTGGACTTAGGCTCTCCTGGACTCCCTAAATGAAGGTATCGAATTTTTGCTACGCACTCACAACAAACTTAATAAATAATCACATGCGTCATGACATAATAGATCAAATTCAAGACACGATAATTAAATGGTGGCATGACATGATAAATTAGATCGCGAATAGTGGCGAAGTAACATGTCATGTTAATATCCACATGCAATATGACATGGCAAATTAGGTTGCGAATAGTGGTGAAGTAACATGTCAGGCCAATATTCACTTGCTATAAGACATGAAAATAAAGTTTAAAATGTGATGTGATATGAAATGACAAGACAATAATTACATGCATCATAACATGGCAAATTAGGTTCAAAACATGATGATGTGAGTTTGATTGCTTTCGTACTTTACTCGGACGTGGTAATGGTTAAATAGATGCAAACCCAATTCAATTCCAAAATCATATAATTCAATCCTAAACACGAAGTGAATGTTCCCATGCATGCGGCTTTAATTCAAGGGCTCAAGTAGACAACCTAACCTACACCCCAACCCAATCCCTTCGGTATATGACGTATAGGTGTATTCTAATGCAATATTTAAATATATCTACCATTTATATGCCCTCCAAACTGTACAATTTAAGCCATCATATTTTACACCAAAAAATGTCCAATTTTTTCTTATTATTGACATGTGATAGCCGGAAGAATTGAAAATTTGATGAATCAACAACTTGAAGGATCAACAAAAAGTGGAGTCGACAATCTTGGATGCAATTGTAAGAGAAGTAACAACCCACGTAGCGGAATAAGCAACCGTCAATGTAATAGAGTCGAGGAAACCGTCAAGGTAGTAGAGTCGAAAAAACCATTGATAATCGTTTGTAACCTCTGTTGGTTACTTCCCTTTGTAACATCAGTTGATTATTATCGATTATAGGCTTTAAACACTACATTGTACTCTTCAGAGACCCCAGCACAAATCAAACAAAATTTTCCTTCTCTTTACTTTCTACACTGCACTTTATTTTTCTTAACTATAGCTTTCAAATTCGCATGGTCGATTAAATTTCGACGTGTCTTTCTATCCTAAGTATTGCGTTGTCGATTAAATTCTGGAGTAGTATCATTAAGTTATCATGATTTTTCATCGATTATATTCCGGCGGGCTCATCAACATTTGGTTTGCTTATAATGGTTGTACTTTCCAAACCTTGTCGTCGATTAAGTTTGGGCAAGATTTGTGTTTGTATTATTCTCTCTAAAGGAAAGTTGTTGATATCCATAGTCACCTAGATATTTCCTATCAAGAATTGGCGCAAAACCTTGTCCTTCAATTTAAAAGCCGAATATTTTAGGTGAAACATATTTCGTCGAGGGAGCAATTCCGTGAAACATCTTTTTGGCATGCTTGGTGGGACTAATGTCGCCGATTTGAGGAAATACGACAATACTTACGAGGAGTCAACTTCATCCTAACAATGCTAGAGGTAACAACTCATCGCCACCTGGTAATGACAGAGTGAGACTTTCGGAGTCATTGGCTGCACTGCTTGGTGGCAAAACAAAAGCAAGGTGGAGATGGCGACATCTTGAGATAACTCAAAGATGAGCGAGAGAAGGCGATTAGAGGCGACTCTTGTGATGTAGGCTACTATGACGAAGATTCTCGACGACACCAAAAGGAAACAACTAATTGCATGATGAAATGCTTCTTCGACGTGGTAAAATCAATGATTGGGAACACCTTCCATGAGATCATGCATGGGCTAGGAATGTCGAGCCATTCGATTCAGATGTAGAGCGAGACCTACCAATCTTATACCTTTTGGACCTTTGCAAAGGGCCGAAACTATTGGTACAACCAAGACCTATAGGGTATATCCATCGATAGAAGTAATTTGCAAAGGGTCCAAATCGTTGGTACAACCCAGATTTGTGGAGAACATGTCGATAGAAATAATTTGCAAAGGGCTGAAACTATTGGTACAACCTAAATTTGTGGGGTGATACCTGCCGATGGATATAATTTGCAAATGGCTGAAACTATTGATAAGGTCCAAACCTGTGGGATGGTACCAATCGATGGAAGTAATTTGCAAAGGGATGAAAGTTTCTCTAACTCTTAATCTATTGAACAGTAGTGGCCAAGTGATCCTACTGCTAGTGAGCATGTTACACAAAGCCCTAAAAATCCTATGTACCTTGAACTTAGGGGACACGAAAAGTGTCAATTGGCGAATCCTAATCAAGTGGCTGAACTAATATTATAACAATTTGGTGCCAATAGAGGAATAGCCGGGCCGGTATCTAGAAAGCCATATCCCGATTGGGTTGACACTATAGATTACCGACTTCGCTATTTTCACTGGTGAAGATGATCGATTGACCATTGAACACGTTAGTCGATTTATTGCCCAATATGAAGAGACAGGAACAAATGGATTATTGAGACTTAGGTTGACCCCTTTGTCTCTTTCAAAAGCTGCCTTTACTTGGTTTATGATTTAGCTCCTAATTCAATCCATACTTGGGCTGAAATAGAAAGACAATTTCATTCTCAATTTTATACAATGATACTTGAAGTATCAATTGCTGATTTGGCCAAAGTCTATCAATACGATAATGAGTCGGTCAATCGGTTTGTTGCTTGATTCAAGAGGGCAAGAAATAGATGCACTACTTCACTCCTAAAGAAAGAATTCACAAATTTGGCCTCTATTCAATTAAAATTTGCCCTAAGAGAAAAATTTGAACGCCAAATTTTTGTCGATTTATTCCAATTGGCAACGATATTGTGTGACGTCCTAGGTCATCACCGTACTACATACGCGCTCTTTTAATCTTTTAATACTTAATAAGTGGCACAACCAAAAGACAAAATAAAACCATTCAAGTGGCCGTAACCATTCAAGAACAAACACGTGAGCCTAAAGGGTATGGCCATAACAGGTTTCACTACCTGTAAAAATTTTCCGGTGCCGATAATAATTTTTCATAGAATATTTTGTGTTAATAATATTTCGAAGTAGAAATTTTCAATCATTACCAAACGAATTTCTCCGATCGAAATAACGTCCGGCCGTAAGTTGATTTCGAAGCATAAGGGTTATCATGCATGCCCTTAATTCCTCCTCTTGTTGAGGCTCAACATAGGAGACCGGCTCCTTCAAATACGCTCGGTGCCCCATCTCACCACGAATGGTGATCATCCTACCATTCACCACGAATTTGACCTTTTGATGGAGACTAAAAGGTACTGCTCCTAACACATGGATCCAAGGTCTTCCCAATATCATAGTGAACGCACTTGGGATATCCAAGACTTGAATGGAATAGAGAACTTGACGAGTTCGATAACACCATCCAGCTCAATCTTGCCTATCACATGCTTGAACTCCGTCGAACGAGCGAATAGTTGCTTTAGACTTCTTGATCGGATCTTTGTATATTCCCAAACTCCTCGAGTGCTTGAGGGAGATAGGTTGAAGGAGGAACTATTATCAATTAAGACATGAGGACCTCTTTTCCATGACACCTCACCGAGACGTAGAGAGCCTTATTGTGGACCCGCCCTTCTCCGGGGGAAATCCCGATCTCGATGTCGCGACCTAAAAATCATTTTTTAGAAGGCTAATGGATTATCGAGTTAATTTTAATGACTAACATAATACGAACTCTCCCAAGTCCTACAAAATCGCAACTTTGGTTAATTAGAATGATTTAGAATTCGGAGTCCCCACTAACCATTTTCGGTAGGTTGATTAGAAACATAAATAAAATAGCGGGAGAACTATTTTATTCCTATGAACCAAAGATTGAGGATTCGGAGATTTGATTACATTAACTAATTAAAGTTAATGCCCTTTTGGTACCTTAATTCCATGAGATATCCTAGGTTTGGCAATTCAAACTTGACTGATCTTTACCTTAAGCTCGAATGAGGTGTTTTTGCATTTTCATTTATTTAGAATGAATGCAATGGTATGAATGAATGAATGCAATGAGACTATCTAAAATGACGAGATATGTAAAGCATGCAAATTTAGAGTCAAGTTACCCTATATGCAAAAGTTAACTACTCAAATTAAGGCATGCAAAACAATTAAAAATATGAATGGACTAGACATGCAAATCGAATTTGATTAAACTAAGATACATGAAGATCGAGAATGATTTTTTTCTTTACATTGCTTAATATAACATAGCATGGCATAGAGACAAGCAAATATGGCATGGCAAGAACTATTATGCAACGTGTAAACATGCAACATGACGATTTATAATAATGCAATTCTTTCGGAAAAAAAAAACATGGCAAGAAGATTAGTGGAACTCGAAAACTTGATATGCAAATAAGGTATGCAATATATATTATGAGATAAACAAATAAACATGAGATATGCAATGTGATATTTAAAAAAAAATGGAAAGTGGGATAAGTGATACTTAAAAGAATATGTAGTGAAAAGATATGCAAAAAGTGACATATATGCATGAGATCAATGCGAGACGTGAGCAGAATTTTTTGGTATTTTTAGAATTAGAAATATGCATGAGACCAAGGATATGCGTGATATACGAATGATGTTTTAAAAATATGGAATGCAAGATATGATACTCGAAAATATGAAGTGGATATGCAAGATATGCATAAAATTCTAAATATGCGTGAGAATGACGTGAGATATTCAAGATATGCCAAATATGCAATGAGATAATGCGAGATCTCCATGACAAAATTTTCTCGATTTCTGTCCCTTTTCTTTTGAATTTACGACGAGATTAAGACTATTCCGATTTGATTCTCTTGACCTAAATTTTCAAAATAAACTTAATGAGATAAAGCTTTTAGGAAACTTTATCTTCCTAAAGATCCAATTAGATATTGTTTCTAAGAAACCATATCTTACTAATTTTTATGAATTCTTTTAAGTCTATAGGGAAATTTAAGTCGGACATGATTTAAATCACGTAATATCAATCCAATCGAGATAATTCAAGATAGCGATCCGGATCAAACCAAATCAAATCCTACTCTCTTGCAATTTTCGAAAAAAGGATATTCATAAATATAAATTCATCTTTTTGAAGATAGCGAATTGAATCTAAACGGCGATAGATCGATTAACTAAATTCCCATCTTTACTAAGTTGGAGGGTCGTATCCGAACGGCGACGAGACAAGTTTATCCAATTTAACATAAATGTTGCCTACTCGGAAAAAGATTTTCCTAATTTAGATTTAGGATTTTATTATTCATGAAATTGTGTAAAAAATCTCAATTCTTCAATCCAAAGATTAACATCTTGCAATTGGTAAGAGCATAATCAAAATAGCCAAGATATCTTAAAAAATCAATCGAGGATTAGAAATCACCTTATCCGAAGATATGCTTTCCACATTCGAAACAATATCGAATCGAATCCTCCAAGTTCTACCTTGATCTACCTCCAACTGACCTTTTCTTCTGAAAATCTCCGCCCCGAATTGTCCGCGACTCTTCCACTTGCAAGAAAAGCTATAAGGTTTATTGCTCATGCGTTCTCTCATTGGCGACTCCTCGTGGACGACGAAGGAAAAGCTCAGCAATTCGGTGGGCTTGCGGATCGACACTTGATCTACACCTCAAATTGTTTTTCTCGCATAAAACGAGACCATGAAACGCACTAAGTACACTGCATGGTTCCAAGTAAAAACAAAGAAGAAAACAAGAGATAAAAATAAATCAGATTCAAGTTGTTCCCATAAGCTCAAACATAATGCCCATTGCCATCTCTTCAATCTCCTCCTCTGTCATCTTGTAGCCTCCGTCATCTCAAAAGGAGTTACGCCATGATCGTGAGCAAATCCAAAACAACGATCAAGCCTATGCTTTGACCACTCACCTAAAAGAATTGGAATTCATGTTGGGAAAACCAAAGTAACCTGTAAAGGAATAAACAAAACATGGCTCAAAAGCAACATAACTTGACATGTTAGCAAGCCAACGAATTCGAGCACGGCGAATGGATCTTGAGCAATGAGTTCATAGCGAGGAGGAAACAGTGATTTAATCCTGCTGAATCGCCAGACTTAGTACAAGAATATGCTTGGACGCCACCGCGGAAAAACGTCGGGGGATTGGATTAGACTCGTAGGACCACCAAAGTGCTGAACCACCGTTTGTCGGGATGGATTTTTGAGATCGCGAGAAGATGCGACAACAACAATAGATCTTGGACCGGACACAGTTCGGGTATGTGCTTCGGTTTTCACATGGTTATTCGGCCAGAGGAGATAAGAAAGCTTCTCTTTTTTTTTTTTTTTTTTCCGCTTTAACTTTGTGTCTTCGATCCACCAAGGAACTCACTTTGCTGGACGTTGTCTTTACTTCTCTTCTTTTCTTCATGAGTTTTTCTCCTTTGGCCTTATTCTCCATTGCCTTCTCTTCTTATACAGCCGCCTCTTCTCTCTACAAGTACAGGACGACGCTGGATATATCTCAAGCTAGCTGTGAATCGAGACTGAAAGGTGCAGAAGACATTGAGACGTGAGGGGTTGGTGTCGTCGCCAAGAAGAGCTCCTTCTTCCTCCTTTTTTAATCTCACGTATATTTTCTGAGTTCAATGGCCGTGTATTCAATGTGTGGCCTCTTTGTTTGCGAAGCATAAGGATGCTTATATAGAGAAAATTAGGTCAAGTTAGGCGCTCTAACTTATGGCTCTTTGTAAAATAGACCCCGAATCGCAAGACCTTTTCAATTAAGTCCCGAAGGACGTAATCACATTTATTTAAGTTCAAATCAACCCATATTCTTTAAAAATTTTGGCACAAGATCAATTCGAGATAATTCAATTAAGTTCAAAACCTTGAATTAAGTCCATCCACCACCAATCCGATGAAAATGTGAATGCGATTTTTGCTAAAATAAATATGAAAACTAAGTTAATTATTTTTTGTAGGAACTAAAATTTAATTCCTGATTTTTTATGCAAAAATAAACGATTAAAAGGTTGGTCAAAATTTAGGTGTCAACATCCGAGAACAAGATCCGATCTTTCGGTAAAATAGTGCCCATGAAGTCTTCCAACCGTACTTCGTTTATAGTCTTCGGAATGTGTATCTCGTTCAATACTTTCATCAGTGCATTCTTATGCGTCTTGGAGTTTATGAAGAGGTCTAGGAGAGAGATCCGTGCGGGCATCTTCCGAAGTTGCTCTATGACCTCATACTCACTTGTCTTGACGATGGATTGGAGTTGTTCAACGTTCTTCTTAGACGGTGCTTTCTTCTCTAGTTCGCCCTCTCTTGGCGCAAAACATCTTCCCGATCTCATAACAAGATCAATCTCATCGGTCCCATAATCCCAATGTACAGCTTTTGGGTCGTATTCCTCAACCGGTGGGATCTTGATTACCACTAGCCTAATCTCTTTATCTTGGTATTCCAGGGCTTTATCCGTTCCACCTTCTGATAATTTTATAACTAGTGGCTTATGGGGACCATCTTTATCCTTGTCCCAAGTATCTATCCTGTTTAGGTCAATCACAAAGGGGATCGGTAAGTTAACCATCCCAATTAGTTCTCTCAAGTTGCTCACACAACTCTAACACATGAGCTGTATGAAAAGCCTGAGTGTCCTCTGCTCTCAGATTTCCTTCTAGAATAGATCCATCACCACCCCGAGTTTTGATACCAGCTTCCAAGATTGTTTCCTCATCTCCATTGCCAGCATATTGAACATACACGAACACCTCTTGACCATGAAGAAAATAGTAAACAACATCCCTAACACTACTATCATCATGCATGTATCTCAATCCATCTTTAAAACTCTTATCGGGTACCAGATAATATGATTTACCTATTTTGGATCACAACTGTTGTACTATATCCTTCGCAAAGTCTTTATATGACAGCTTACTCAAACAGATAAGGACAACAACGACATCTCCACTAACATATTTAGTCTCTTTATCCCCAATAACAAACTTCCAACTGTAGAAAACTTTTACTGGTGCAGTTGTATCTCCCATATTAATACTATGCCAAATAGAAAACAATTATTTCTGTAACATGGTCAACAATGTGAGCCATATTAACACTAATCCAAAGATGAAATAATTTTTTTTGGGTATAAAATGGACAATAATGCAAACCATGTTAACACTGCACCAAAGAAAAAATAATTCTTTTATAACAGGGACTACAACGCAAACCATGTTGACATTGCTCCAAAGAAAGAACATTTTTTCCTTAACAGGGACCACAACAATGCATAGGCACGACAACTTGACCAATCGGTCCCCACATTCAGTAAACAACAATTTCGCTGTCGGCTAGGGGACACAAAATGATACAAGAAGGGTACAAATCATAAAATAAAGCTCACATTTATACTCTGCCACGAAACCCTAATATTTTCCCTTCAATAGATGGCCTTTTCTGTCGCTTCCACACTCTATCAATAACACCAAAATGGGTACAATGAATAAGTATGTGTGTCATTTATTAATCAGTTCACGCAAAAGGACAAATAACTTACCTTTGCTTGTGTCGACCAAGGTTCATCACGCAACAAACTTGCTATGCCTTCTGAGATTCAGAGATGAATCAGAGGAACAAAGTGCGAGTTTTTGATCGATTTGCTTCAGACACAAAGGGTTGAGGAAGATCTAACCCCTAATCTGCGATTAGAGAGCGTGATTTCTCGTGGGACATAGATCGATTCGAGAGAGGGAGAGATAGTTTCAAGCCCTAATTTGTGCTTCAAACTATTCTCTCTAAATGACGATTGAAGGCAACCCTAATTGAAACCCTCGGTTTGGCGTCGTTTTGTGTTTAAGGACACACGGTGGACTTCTCCTTTTTTTAATTTCCACGCTAGAATAAAACATTAAGTAAAAAATCCACGTAGGACGGTTTTGCCGGAAGTGGCACTCAAATAAACGATTTTCTTCCGATTTGGCACTTAAGTTAGCGAAAAAAAGTTATGACACTTCAGTGATCGCCATACGAAGTTGTGACACTTGCGGTGTACTTGCCGCACCCGATTGGTCTCGCAAATTAGTGTAGCAACTTATTATCTCTCTATTCACGTCTAATCTTCAATGAGTGAATGAAAGATGTTGCAACGAAAGCGAAAAATAAACACAAAACACAAGGATTTACGTGGTTCGATCAAGGTGATCTACGTCCACGGGCGAGCAAAACGAAAATTCCATCTATGATCAAAGAGAGTACGAGATGATGGAATAGCGCACACCTCACAAGTCTCTAAAAAAAAAAATCAAAAAACCCTAGCCAATGTGTAAATAGGGCCCAAAAAAGCACTTTTGGGCCCAACTCTCCGCGTCATGAACTAAATCTCCATTTTTTCTCCACTTTTGGGCCGCACAAAAAATATATCGGGTCGGGTAATGAATCGGATCGAGTACATAAAATTCAAGACATATTTAACAAAAGAAGCATAACTTCATATTATATTTATAGAAAACCATCCAAGAAGAGTGACTTGTACCAAGGCAAACCCGTGGGAAAAAGAACGAAATTTCGAAAACAAGGTAGATTCGAAATGAACGTGACCTGCCAATGGAAAAAGGAAAAATTGAGGTAAAGGAGATACTCACTCTACTTTCAGAATAGTGCCTTTATTATTCAAGAAAACAACATTACTAGAGTTCAAGCAGGAACAATTTAGACATCTTCCTAATGCTAGGAAACCACGCTACAGAGTTTTATTACAATGAAGCTAATATACGGAATGACAACCGTAGACAGGTGTGGGAATCTTATTGCATTACATAATAGCATCTCAACCATTTCGTGACAAACTAGTCCGACCAAATTAATCTCTAGGGACGAGTTTCTCCATGGGAGGGCGTACTTTACACATTAATTCCAATGGCACTACTTTTGGCATGGTGACTCCTTTGCCTTCGGTCATGTCAATCTCCTCTTCACTCACTCTTTTCCAATCGAAGCACTGAAGCAGCAAGCCCAACGTTAACCCCATGACCCGCTGAGCTAGGGGTGCGCCGGGGCATGCTCTTCGTCCCAGCCCGAATGGCAAAACTAGCTTCTGGTGTTTTTCGCCATTTCCGCCCTCAAATCGCTCGGGCTTGAAGGTCCAGGGGTCCTCCCATAGCTCGGGATCTCTGTGAATGGCCCACGCATTCACCAACACTATAGTGCCACGTGGCACCGTGTAGTCTCCTATGGTGCAATCAGCTGATGACTCGTGCGGGAGGAGAAGTGGGACCGTTGTGCTTAGGCGTAAGGTCTCGAAGATGATGCATTGAAGGTAAGATAGCTTTGAAACATCCGATTCCTCCATCAGACGATCGTGGCCGACAACGGAATCGACCTCGGCTTGGGCTGTCTGCAACTTGTCTGGGTTGTTCAGTAAATTGGCCATGGCCCATTCTAACGTAAGAGATGACGTGTCTGTCCCTGCCACTAGCATAACCTGCATAGATAAAGTTATCGTCTAGACTTATCTTGGGAATCCAGATTATGGGACTTCACGCTACAATACAAACATTTACACTAGACTAATTGTAGGGTTTTGGACATAAAATCGTCTACAGATCCAATTGATAGTTTTTTGCTGGATTCTTTTTACTTCAACTAGTTGTAATGCTTGTGGTTTAGGTCCATTGTAATGCCCCAAATTATTGTCGCAGATTATAGCGTAGCAAGAGTAGAAGAGAGCCGTCAAAGCAAGACTTACAATGACGAGCGCTTTTATCATCAAGTCCGGGTAGTTCTCCGGCTGAGACTCTTGCAAATGCAACAGATGACTAATCATACTGTCCGCGAACTCTGGATCGCCCTTCCTTCTCTTGTGCTCGTCGACCAAACCCTGAATGAATGCATCGGCCCTCTTCCCGAGTTCCGCTATCATCTTCTTGAACCCCTTGTGATCGATCCAATTCAATATGGGCAAGAAATCGCCCCCATAACTCGTGCCGCCATTGGCAACAATCTGCTTGATTATCTCCCTGAACTCCCTCGCCTCGGCCTCGTCCACTCTTACGCCTTCCCCATAGTACCGCTTTCCCGAGATCATCCTCATGATGACGTTGAACGTCAGTTCCGTGAAGAGGGTCTTCAGCTCGACCCGGTGGAAGTCCCCGAACCCATTCCTCGCCAGCCGGAGCATCAGCCGTTCAGCCTCGTCCCTCCGGATGCGCGAGAGGATGTTGAGGCGATGCGTGGAGAGGACTTCGATGGTGGCAATCCTTCGGATGTTGCGCCACTCGGCACCATAGGGCAAGGCGATGAGCGTGCTGTAGTCGTAGGCTCGAGGTGCTTGGCAAAGAACAGCCTGGGGCGGTTGGCGAGCACGACGTCGTTCTTCGTGAAGCACTCCTCGGCCAGAGGCAGCGACGACACGACCACGACGCGGCGGACCCCGAACCGGAGGGACATGATCGGGCCATACCTGTTGGAGAGGTTGTAGAGGGTTCTGTGTAAGGGGAATTTCAAGAGATGGAGGTGGCCGATGACGGGGAGAGAAGGAGGGCCTGGTGGGAGGTTCTTGGGTTTTCTTCTTAGGAAGGAGTGGAGAATAATTACAGAGAGCAAAGAGACGATGACCGCATATAGAGTGGTGTCCGCCATTTTTTTGTATTCTTTTGCTTTGTGTTCTGAATTATTTGTGGAGGTTGGTCATTTGTGACAATATATATATAAGTATAGATATAAGGGAAATTCTGATTCAAATTTCTTGATTTTTGGTCGAAAATTTTGACTCGAATTCGTAGAGTATGATTTGGCTGCGTCTGTGTTCGTTTTTGCATTGTGAAATTTGACCTTGCCCCAGATCAACGGGTGGCGTAGCAAACTTGACGAGGATTTGTTACCTTAGAAAAGTAAACGAAAAGAAAAAGGACTTGATGATGATCTTAGGATATGCCACATGCTCATAATCGTCCGGGCCATCTCCTTGCAACCTCGTACCACGTCCTATAATTTTTGGTTTATTTTTTTGTGTTTAGAGCCTATTCGAAATCAGAGAACTATAAAAATCAGGCAGTGGACTAATTGAAATACAAATACATGCATGGATGCTAAGGCGTACATGACAACACTTCTGAGTAGAATTTATATTTCGAAATTCATTTAAGAATGCAACTTTTGAAGCGAAATTTATTTGGTTATGCGAACTTCATTTTTTCTATTTTTAGAAAGCATCTCTTTTACTTTAGAAGTAGAAGAAGTAAAAAAAAAAATTCACCAAAAGTAGAAAAATTCTCCTTAAAAGATAAATAAAAAATCAACTTCCTGGAAGTTATTGTTTCTGAAGCGAAGCGTTGCCATGCGCATGCTATAAATTCTTCTTGGGGAAGAAAAAACTAAAAGTAGCACTAGACAACATTGTATCTTAATAATGTTTCCTCCGCTGCCATATTCGACGAAATAAGGTTGTCTTCCTCAAAGGCAATAAAGATAATTTTATGTCGTCATAGTTGGGTAAAGGCATCAAGAGTTTGTCGAGTGTCGATTCTATGGCGACAAAAGTTCGTCGCCTAGGATAAAGAGTGCGTGCTAAAGGCGATAAAAAATTCGGGGCCTTTGGTAAATTTTTTGTCGCGTTAGATTCATTATTTAGGCTATGCATGGAGACCAATATCTCATCTCCATCGCCTTAGACATTCTTCATTGGGTTTTAATTGGAAAAAATTGATTAAAATGATTCTTTTCACATTTTGATATATGATAATCACATTGCACGTAATATCCAATAAATATTCCAACATAGAAGGCAAGAATTTCTAATTTTACTATGTCAGTGTGAACATACCATTTTGTGAACAACGGGAACATTAATCATTATCGGCACCAAATAAGAACTCCGCCGCATTTTGCTTTCAAAACCCATCATGCATTCTACTTAGAGAACCAAATGACAAGCGCAAATTGCTCCGCGCCATGGCTCGAAAAGCTTCGTGCTCCATCACTATCCAAATTCATCAAAGATCAACCTGCCATCTGAAGCCATTCGTTGTTGATTCGGATTTTTCATCGTAATATGTAAGGGTCATGTCAAATTTCCTCTCCTAAGGGCTAGCTGGTGCTTGACATCTCCTATGACACGAGTGCTTTGTACGTTCCAATAATTTCTCGAAAGCGATCGCATTGCGGATGTCGTCATTGAGTACGTTCTGTGGTGCTTGATACGCTTTCTGTGTTTTCTTTCCTTTTCTCCTCGCAGTGGGCCGCCTCTTTCCCCTCGTCCTTATTGGAAACAGCCCTACGCTGGGAAAAACTTCTGTCAAAATATTCACTCCAAAAAGAAGAAGAAGAAGCTATTAACCAAAAGAGATCACGTTCATTATACTAAAAACCAGTCAAACTTAGTATTTCAACCAATGTGGGATAATGTTTCAACAATGCATTTTACGTGCAAATTGACAAAAAGATACCTAGAGTGCCAATATTTGTATACGATACTATTTTATTTTTTTAATTAAATGCGGCGCCTACTTTGGTGCCAATATATATATTTTTTGAATCACTAGTGTCAATTTTTTTTTTTTAAAAGGTCATTCATTGGCCAACTCTTGTGAGCTTTGCCGGTTATCATACGTGGCATCTACGTGGCTCACTAGAAGATCCTAGTCAACAAAACAAAAGTTAAGAATCAATAAAAAATTCATGTAATGTTTAAATAAAAAAATCACAAAAAAGAAGAAGAAGTTGCAACGGCGAAGGGCTTTGAGCACTTGCCGCCGCCAGCCCACAATTGCCGGCAATGGGCGGACGGCCGTGGGGGGTCACTAAGTCCCGGGGACCCTCGCCGAGGCCTCGCTAGGGTTGGCGAGGCCTCTCAACCCCACGATGAGGCCGACCTCGCCTAGATCTAACTAGTTGTGCAAGTCCTCCCGGCTGCAACTTCTTCTTTTTTTAATTTTGATTTTTTAGGCTATTTTTTTTGTTTAATTTTAATTTAAAAAATAACTTATTTTTAATTTTAAAAGTCCACATGGATGCCACACGGACTCCACATGGCTTGATTTTTTAAAAAAAATGGCTAACGTAATGTTAAAAAAAAAAAAAAATAAACAACATGTAATTAGTTGACCGAATTTCTCACCGTTTGTACTTAAGTAATCGTTTTTTATTCGATTTGCCACTTAAGTGATCCAAGAAAAAATATTGGAGTCAAAAATGAGCGCCATACACAAATATTGACATTTCAAATGTCTCTTTTGCCCGTGCAAATTAGACTGAAATCATATGAAAGAAGGCACGTGACATTGAAAACCCGGCAAGTCATAGGCACGTGAAATTTAGCTGGGCCATGGAGGTTGTGGAAGTTTAACTCCTGTACCATATAAAAATATATGGCGGAAATGTCATCTTTTCTAAAAGTATAAACTGTTCGATGGATTCAACATAAAAAAAATTGTTAGATGGAAGGAAATCACATGTACAAACGACCATATAAACATGGGAAAAGTGTCCAATAAGTCCTAAGCCTTTTTTATTGGTGCTAATTTAGTCCTAAACCTTTTAATAGTTCCAATTTAGTCATAAACCTTTTAGCCAATTTAGTCCTTTCGGCTAATTTAGCTTGGAAAATTCCTACGTGGATACCTAGTCGGCGCCGGCCGTCCCATGTGGCCGGACCAGGCGTTGACATGGTTGCTTGGAAAACAAAATGAAATCGTTTTGTTTAATTAGGACTCACGAAAAAAAAAACCCCTAGAACCTTCAATCAAACGCTTCGCTCACATTGTTTGCCCTTTTTCCTATCAACGAACTTATAGAACGCAAAGCGACGAAGACAAAGGAAGAACCCTAACTCCAATCTCCCCAAATTGATTCGCTCTCAACTAAAATCGAACGATTTTGCTCAAGCCAACGCTCGCGCCACGGTTGCCTGATGGTTGCTCGACGGTTGCCCGAAGTTGAAATTGTGTCGCTCCCTATTCTCTTGCGTTTTTCGTTGCCCCAAATGAAGTGAAGTTCTCGAACGCGAACCGACTAAGGAAGAATGGAAGAACCCTAATTCCTATCTCCCCATATCGGCTCTATCTCAACTCAAATCGAAGGATTTTGCACAAGCCAACGCTCGCCCGACACCTTCTCTTAGATTCGTTGGAAGCACGCCCGATGTTCCGAGTTAAGTTCGTCGATGATTTTCTCTTGAAGCGAATCTAATTATTCATCCTTTTTAAATTCTATGAGCCATTTTTTTTTCCTATCTTCCCAAATCGATTCGATCTCAACTCAAATCGAAGGATTTTGCTCAAGCCAACACTCTCCCGATGCTCAACGACACCTTCTCTTTGATTCGCTGGAAGCTCACTCGACATTTTGAGGTAAGTTCGTGTGATGATTTTCTCTTGAAGCGAATCTAATTGTTCATCTTTCTTGAATTCTATGAACCATTTGTTGTTGATAATCAGCCTGATTTGATGTCGTGCAATGAATTGTTCTTTCACTAATGGGACAAATATGTACATGAACCTCAACATTTCGGGTTCTTGAACATTTCTATATTTGTAACTATCAAAGTTATTGATAAATGAACAAAAAGTTGTCTTTTCGAGAATGGTTTACAATGCTTATTCACACAGGTCAATGATAGTTTAGGGGGCCACTAACTTTGGATGGAGAGAAAGATATTATCCAGGTTCGGTTGAAGAGCCGGCGTCTTCTATTTTTTGGGACCTTGTAAGTTTGATTGTGTTACTTGTGTCACTTTTCCCCTTCGTAGGGACATTGCAAGAGGAGATGAAATGTGAGAACTTGAAGAATATCTTCTTGGGTATATGTGATAAAATGTGAGAACATCATATGGGATGATAGTTCAAAGAATTGTGATTGAGTCTCTTAAGGGAACACAATGTTAAGAGGTCTAATTAGCATTCCGTGTAAGCAAAATTATAAGTCCTCTCCGCTCTCGAATGATGGAAATCTAGCCACGGTGTGGGTTATTTTAGCTCTCAAAAGGCTAGTAAATAGTTAGATTTCTTTGTTCCGTAGTTGGGAACTAAATAATCCTACATGTTGGCAACAAGATTTCATCGACATTTATATTTATTTGTCATCTAGTCATCTATCCATTTATGCCCATTTATGTTTGCTCACTATGTTAACTATTGGAAGTGTCCTTTAACGGCGGTGAAGTGTCATTGAAAGAGGAGATCATCGAACTCGTGAAGAGATCCTCAAATTCATCGAAATCGGTGACGTCGGTCCCTTCAATTGACTAAGATACATGTGCATTTTTCCATTGTGACCTAAAATCTCCTCTACGAACAGCTAGGACAAGGACAATTGGGAAGAAGATATCACGCTACCCAAGAAACAACTCGAACAACATTGGGGAAACTTGCAGTTTTTTCATCCGGGATGATGCGGAAATCAATCAATTGGCAAGGAGTGTGTCCAAAAAATTTCACTGGAGTAATGCCAAAGAAGAGCCGGTGTCGACCAATGACGAGGACGATGGAAGTTCAATGGATGCTAAAATTGTAGTTCTCAATCAGTCTTGTCCTTTATTGCACTTGTGGGATGGTGATTAAGAAGATATATTTTGTTGACTCAAAAGTGTGTGTTTTCATGAAAAGGCTTGTTAATTCTCTAGTTGTGTGGTCCGGTCATTGCAAAAACATATTTAGCTTTTGTAAGCCAAGCTACTTCATATATGAAAGGCTCATTTGGGTTCTTTTATCTTTTTCTCTTTGTTCCTCCTTTTCTCCTTGAGCATGTAATCTTTCCAGGGCTAGATAAAGATGACCCTTTTGACGGTCAGTCTAAAAGGCGGGGTTTGAGGCTTATATTATTGAAATGAAGATGCACTCTCACTTGGCTAAGAGAAGTCTGCATTATTGCAATGGTAAAGCTTAGAAAAATGAGGAAAGCTTTGATTGTTGAATAACGAAAAAGCTTAAAGAATGTATTGGTGGAGTGGATGCCATGATCTTCCACTGCAAGTTTAATCTAAGCTATAATTATACAATTTTACATCTCCGACTATATACTCACCTACCTATGTCACTCACACCAACTATTAAGTAATAAAGTTGCAGTAGGAACAAGATAACTAATACAGCAGAAGCAGCAAACTCACTTAGCGCAACAACAAACTCAAGTATATATATCGCAAGAGAAGTTTCATGTAAAGGCAGAAACAAGATAGACAAGTAAATGACCCATAGCTTCTTCAAGTGCTCTCATTTCCTTTTTGACAAGTAAACAGAGTCCAAGAAGTACAATTATATATATCTAGGTAGCATATCACCAACCAAAATGAAGATACATGGGGGTACATAGACTATCCAGTTGTAATGGCACAACCAAAAAGGTATCCAACATATTTAGCAATTGTGTTTGTGAACCATCATATGACTCAAACAACTAGACTTGAACATACGTAGGAGACAAGAAATCGCAAAAGACCGTGTGGAACAAACCACATCCACAAACAAAAAACCACCATGACACTACTTCACCGAATGATCACATCATTGACAAACAAACAAATAGCTACAACACTACTTCCGAATCCCGTCACTTCTTGAAAATTGGAGTTACTTCATCTCTTTTTTTCCTTCTTTCTTGGTGGGCCTTCTGCTATAAATGGAACTTCACTTGCAGCTTGTACAGAAACTCTGTCTATTGCCTTGTTTGGTACTTGTACTCTCAAGCTGACATTATTAGTTTAATTAGCCAACATTTTTTGTTAGTAAAAGTGAAAGTACTAACAAAAACAAAGCTTACACTTCCATGAGATATTGGGGTCCCAAGAGCAAGACTAGCAATTGGTGTCTCACTAACACTTCCACTTGCACCTTCGCTAGTACGTTTGGTTAACTTGAAAAGAGTAACATTCATTTAAAGTCTTATTCACAAACCAAGCATGACACAATACATATGAAAGTACACACCGAAAGTTTTTGCCTAGACAATTTTGTTTGTGATGCCACAGTCCCACCTTCTTAGTTGAACATGTTAAACCTGTTGTGTCTTATCTTGAGGCAACTTCGACATGTCATCTTCAATCCTCTCTCGACATCCTAATACCATGTGTGACCTCACCTTCCTTCTTCTTTTCTGTTTGCGCCTACCACGCTTTACCCCGGCCGGAAGAGGATCGATGCCTCATTGTAAGTTTTTTTCCAAAATTTCTCTCCTCGAACCGGCATCATCATATTTTGATATGCAATAAAAACTTTGCCTTCTTGTAACACTCATATACATTATCATATGCATTATCTTGCCTATAATTTATAGCTGAAATGGCATGGAGACAAGGGATGCAAGTAAGCCGCCACCTCTTGCAAGTACAATCTCTCTTGAACACATCAACCACGTATTTAACACCCTTATCCATCACCTCATATCCAGCATCACCATTCCATATTAGGCAATAGTAAATCGCACCAACTCTATTTTCTTCCAACTTTTTTATGATTCTTGGACCACATCCCTTCTCCATTGAGCACAAGCGTCACTTTGTGTATGCATTCTTGTCATTGTCATTATCCTTATCTCTTCCAACATACTATAAATAGACTTACACCTGGCTTCTATGATTCTTCCGTTGAATGCCTCACACAAGTTGTTATCAACTATATCACATTTAACCTCGTTAATGAAGAAAGCCCTACTCCAATGCTTTGGCTCTGTTAGAACTAAGTCATGATACGCAGCTGGGATTGATTTTCTTCAATGCTTGAGCGTGTTCATTATACTCCACCATTGTATTGCTCTTAGCGCATTTGCGAAAATAGTCTTTACATTTGTATCCCCTTATACTTCTTACCCCAATTAGCATAGGTGTGTCTGGTACACATTCTATGCTCACCAGCAGGTAACAAGCGTGCCATTGCTTGTAGAAGGCCCTAAAAAGAGATGATTTCAATGTAAGTAACATACTACATGTGTGATAAATCAAAAGGCATGACAAAAGAGAAAAAGAAATAAGGAACTTACGTTTTGCTTGTCACTAATTATAACCTAGCCTTGTCGTTTTGTGTCCGTTATGTTGAGGTCATACATCAAACTTGTCAAGACCAAATCCATATTCCTTAAAACTTCTAGCACAAGATCAATTCGGATAATTCAATTAAGTTCAAAACTTTGAATTAAGTCCATCCACCATCAATCCGATGAAAAAGTGAATGCAATGTATGCTAAAATAAATATGAAAACTAAGTTAATTATTTTTTGTAGGAACTAAAATTTAATTTCTGATTTTTTATGCAAAATAAACGATTAAAATGTTGGTCAAAATTTAGGTGTCAACAACTAATGCGATCAAAAGACGTAGATGCTAAAAATTTATCTACACTGGGACTTTCCTTCGCATCTCTTCTTCCATGATATGCTCAAAGTATCATCCAGAGTCAAATAATCCTTCATGGTGCTCGAAATTCCCGGCACCGCAATGTTGTAGGTTTCGGGAAGGGAACACAAAAATAATAAAGCTTGGAACTTTATAGCTAGATTTATGCTTGCAGATTCCAACTAACCCGTGACCTACTTGAAATTGTTAATATGCTCTGTAATAGAACCTCTTGTCAGATAACTTCACATTGACCAACTTCTTTAACAAAAATATCCGATTTGATGTGGACAGTTTCTCATAAATATTCGTTAGAAAATCCATGACTTTTTTTACAATCTTTGCTTTCGTGATGTGGTACATTGTCTTTTTCGTCATCCCTAGATGAATCGCACCTAATGCCTTTCGATCAAGAATTTTCCATCCCAATTTTGTTATTGGATCCATTCTCGCGAGTTTGGGTTTCCAACTCTCAAGTGGTGTATAGAAGATCTTTCTAATAAAGATAGTCCTCTATTTGGAATTTCCACCATCCAAAATCGTACCCATCGAACTTATCGATTTTGATTTTACCTTCTACCATACCGTTTGCTTTCAATCAAACGTCATCGAAAAAACTTGATGTTCTCGATTAGCCAACCTCAGGCTCTAATACCAGGTTGTTAGGAATCATGCACCAATTCCAAAGAAAAATAACCCAAGCAAACAATCCACACAACAGACTATAATAATAAAAAAACAAAATCGGAAGAACACACTAGAGAATTTATTATCGAAATTTACCCAAACTTGGGCTACGTCTCCGCAAAAGGCACTTTACAAATCCACTAGTTTTCAAGAAAGTAGGAATACAATTGATGATTTTTTCACAAGATCAAGGCACAAAGAGATTCAGAACATTCAGAATGTTATCATGGCCTCTCTTTTTCTTTTTCTATCTATTAGCTACTTTGCTTTTCTTTTTTTCTTTTTTTCCTCTACTTGACGGCTACCACCTCTACATCGCTAAATTTATGAGGTATATCTTTTAACCTAAAAGCAAAAAAAAATATAAAAGACAAAAAAGCCCTTAATGATAATTTGTCTTCACATGCCAACACCATTAGCACCATATGTCTTCTTCACACTAGGAGCCTTCTCTATAATGTTAGAGAGCAAATAGGAAAATGACGTAAACACATGAAAGTTGAAAGTCATAGAATAGATGTGGACTCTTGTTACATATAACATGCAAGCATGGCAACCAGCCATTTAGCGACAAACAAGTCGACCAACTTAATCTTTGGGGACGAGATTCTCCATAGAAGGGCGTACTTTACACATCAATTCTAATGGTACTACTTTTGGCATGGTGGTTCCTGGGCCTTCCCTCATGTCAATTTCTTCTTCGCTAACTCGTTTCCAATCAAAACACTGAATCAACAAGCCCAACGTAGACCCCAAGACCCGCTGAGCGAGGTGTGCACCAGGGCATGCCCTCCGTCCCAGCCCGAAAGGCAATATCAGCTTATGTTGCTTTTCGCCGCCACTGCCCTCGAACCTTTCAGGCTTGAATCTCAATGGGTCCTCCCACAACTCAGGATCTCTGTGAATAGCCCATGCATTCACTAATAGAATAGTGTCGCGTGGAACGAAGTATCCTCCTATGGTGCAATCAGCCGATGACGCGTGTGGGACGAGAAGTGGCACCGTCGTGTTTAGTCGAAGGGTCTCAAAGATGACGCACTGAAGGTAAGGCAGCTTCGAAACATCCGATTCTTCTACCAAACGATCATAGCCAATAACAGAATCGATCTCTTCTTGAGCCTTCTTTAACTTTTCTGGGTTGTTCAGTAAATTTGCCATTATCCATTCTAATGTAAGCGATGACGTGTCTGTTCCCGCAATCAACAAAACCTGCACATGTATAAAAAGTTATTGTGTAAATCAACTTTGGGAGTCGAGATATTAATATTCCAAATGGCCGATAAAACAAAACAAGTCAGTTTAAGGCCCCCGAGTCATCAAAATTTCCTTCCAATGAATCAGTTTCTTTACCTTGTTTTTTTTCCAATGATTAGACTACTTTGGATCGATGCCATTCTAAAAGGGATTCTTTGATGTGGTAAATATATCTTACTAAGGAAAACACTAGAGATAACTGGCATATTGTCGTGTAAGTGCATGAACTCCCGAAATCAGAAAAATTAGGACCTTTCATCTAAATCTATGTGAACCATCATTATCTTCTATGAAGTAAACAGAAAGGGATTCCGCCAAGTGGTAGAGTGAGGGTGAATTGCCCAGCACCACAAACGTCAGCTCAATCGAAATGTCAGCGTCGAGGAAAATTGACGGTGCATGTGCTATTTGAGAGAGAGAGAGAGAGAGAGAGAGAGAGAGAGTGCGTCGTATTTCTGTTTATTGAAAAACGAAACCTGAGACTTTTCACATTCATTGAATATATTATCATCATTTTGTGGTCGAGGTGCATTCTAAGTCTTCCCGACAGAAGCAATTCAATCGTTGACGTTGACAACATTTCAATGCAACGACTTAAAAAAAAACAGATGGAAAGATAGGAATAAGAAGCCACACTTACAAAGATAAGCCCTCTGATCATGAAGTCAGAGTAGTCTTCCGGCTGAGACTCTTGTAGATGCAGGAGATGGCTGATCATGCTGTCTGCGAGCTCCGGGTCGCCCTTCTTTCTCCGGTGCTCATTGATCAACCCCTGCATGAACGCATCGATCTTCTCCTTCAGCTCCACCACCCTCTTCTTCACCCCATTGTAATCCACCAAAGTTAGTATGGGCAGGAAATTGCCCGCGTAACTTATCCCGCCAATCCCGACGATCTGCTTAATCAGCTTCCTCCCCTCCCTGGCCTCGGCCTCGTCCACGTTCACGCCCTCCCCGTAGTACCGCTTCCCCGCTATCATCCTCATCATGATGTTGAACGTGAGCTCAGAGAAGAGAGTCTTGAGCTCGACCTGGTGGTGGGACCCCAACCCGCCCCGGGCCAGCCGGAGCATCAGCCGCCGGATCTCGTCTCTCCGGACGTGGGAGAGCATGTTGAGGCGGTGTGACGAGAGGACCTCGATGGTGGCGATCTTCCGGAGGTTGCGCCACCTGTCGCCATAGGACGCCGATATAAGGGTGGTGTAGCCGTAGCTGAGGTACTTGGCGATGAACAGCTTGGGGCGGTTGGCGAGCACGATGTCATTCTCGGTGAAGCATTCCTCAGCCAGCGGCAGCGAGGACACGACCACGAAGCGGCGGACCCCGAACCGGAGGGTCATGATGGGGCCATACTTAGCGGAGAGGCGGTGGAGGGTCCTGTGAAGGGGCAATTTCAAGTGGTGGAGGTGGCCAATGATGGGGAGGGAAGGAGGGGATGGAGGGAGGTTCTTGGGTTCTCTTGTTATGAAGAAGTAGAGAGTAACTAGAGAGAGGACAGCGAGGAGGGCCGCATAGAGGATTGTGCTTTCCATGGTTTCTTTTTTTCTTCTTTGCTTCGTGTTATAAAATTGCTGATGGAGGTTCTTCGAATATGTGGGGTGTATTTATATGTAGAGACGACAATCACATGTATATGTCGAAAGACAAAGAAGATTATGACTTGAATTCGTTGGGTATAATTTGGCTGCGTCTGAGTCCGTTTTGCCTCGAGAAATTTTTTACCTTTGACCGGATCAAACGTATTGCGTGTCAAACTTGATGAGCATATTGTTAGGTTAGAAAAGTAAGAGAGATTCAAAAGGAACTTGGTGATTGTCTAGAATACGCCACAAAGCTCCCGATCTTGCAGGGCACGCATGGGGTTTCTGTGAGGTTGATGTGTTTGTGTTTTTTGAGACTGGGCGTGAGTTTATCAAGATTTTTGCAACTTGAAGAAGGTTTTGAGTTCTCCTCCTGTTTCGTTAGTTCAATAATCTCGAGATTTGTCTCGAAACAGAGGACGGCGAAAAGAAATTTAATCAAGCTTTAGTTTCGACTAATTTTGATTCCTAATGGACTGTCAAAGCTCCGGTGATTTTGCTTCTGAATTTTCCCTATAAATTCGGTCGTCTGTCGTGCACATCTTTGTTTGCGGAGCTTGTTAATGGAGTGCAAGAATTTCCTGTTTGTGGTGTGGGGCAGAGAGAGGCGACACGTTAGGACACTATATATTAAATATATATTTTTATATATACATTTTAAATTATTATGTATATATAAAAATATCAACCACAATGAGGTTTTCTTTTGACTGTAGATATATTAATTTTAGGATGATTAGATATATGACTTAAGCATATATATATTTTTGACAAATTTATACTTTAACCCTTAATTTATTGAAAATGCTTAAACTTGACTTCCGTGCGTGTCGAAATGGTTGTCGGGATGCTTGACTTATATGTTGTTAGTATGTCAGAAAGACTAACCACACGTCGAAAAGTGTCGAGAGAAGATCGGACACGACACAACACCTGTTCCTTGAATAGTGTTGGTGTATCCTATGCGATCTCTAAATAAAGTGATTTACAAATGACGTGGCAAATTTGACGGGATGGACTATATTGGCATAAATACAAAAGTTTAAGATTCAATTGGCTCAAATGCAAAATGTTTAAGATTGAAAAAAAAAAAAACATTCCCCATCAATGCTAATAGGGTCCATGTCAAGACCAAATGGCCAAATTTGACGAGATGGATTGCATTAGCATAAATGCAAAAGGTTTAGGATTAAATTGACACAAAGAAATAGTTTAGAACTTAATTGACACAATAAGATTGAATTGATAAAATTAAAAAAGTTTAGGGATCGAAGTGGCAAAAGTGTAATAAGTTTATGACTTTTTTGCAATTTTAACATGCTGTTCGAATAGACAAGGGCCATTTTTAGCCCGTTTTGAGAAAAATGGCCTCACTTCATATACTTATTTGAAATTTTCTCTAGATATAATTATTGTGTACTGTCCCTAGATAGGACCTCCCTGAGCGATAAAGAAATTTTACAACTAAATTTTCTAAAGTGCAATAGTACGCAAAGGGAAAAGAAATATGCAAATGGGACGTAACATGCAAAAGCACTGCCTTCGTAAACTATTTTCCTAAAATGTGATTTTGAACATGGAAAGAAAACACCGATATCTTGTAATGCTAAGCCTAATGCAGAAAATGCCAACTATATATGTATGTGCAACATATTCTCCTAAAATGCTAAATTTAGGAAATTAAATCTGCCCTAAACGGTTTAATTACGGACGCTTAGTCTAAGTACATTATCCTGAAGAGATCATTTCAATATGTTAACATGTAAGATGTAAATTTTTTTTGGTCCCTCCTTATGGAATGCAAATGTGGAATTCAACATGCAAATATAGTAAAAAAAAATAAGAAACTCTAAAATTTGAGTTGTAGCACTTATTCATGGAAGACCCTAATGCAATAAAAGAACAATTTTATCATAGAAGACGAAAACGCCATTCTATTATGCAATATAAACACACCTAAATAGGAATATTTCTATCAATGCAAATTTGAAAACGCCTAAACATGTGATTTCTAGATATACATAGAGGAGCATTCCGTCTTAGAAGGTAGCACCCGCGAGAGGTGATCATGGCCAACTGAGAAGTGACAAATAGACAATGACCACTACGAACGAATGACCAACTACGGTAAGGGAATTTCTTGAAATCTCTCTTATGATTCAAAATTGTGTATACCGCCAGATGCAAATTCCTATGTATATGAAGATGAGGATATTCCTCATCATGCAATTGCTAAATATGCAAACGTGGACTTTTATTTCTTTTTTAAGAGGCAAAAACGAGATGCAAGCTCCTAATTAATCAAATATGAGTCTTATATGAAGTAAACGTGCGACACCTAACACTCAAATTTAACGCATGAACCAACATGCAATCAATAAGGCAAATTTTACTTAACATGCGATGAATAAACATGCGAGAAAATTAGTAAACATGGTCAAAGTAATCTAATCAAGCAAACCCTAAAGAGTATAGCCTAGGAAGGACAATATGGAAAAGTACGCGAATTAAATAGCTAATAACCAAACTTAAAGATACTAAAAAGACCCTTCTAAACCGGAATGGATTTCGACCAAAAACAAAAATCGGGATGGGTCAATGACTAGACCAAGAGCTAACCATGGGTTACTTGATCCTAAATGACATGGGAAGCCCATTTGATAGAGCTTCGTGTGCGAGTTTCGAAAAGAATCAGGTTAAAATTCCTGAATAGTGACACGGTGGTTGATGGACAATGTTGGGGAGTCTGAGACGTTGGCGGGGCCCTCAATAAGAGTTACCATTTCTATTTTAAACAGCATGCCCACCTTGTATACTCAGTCATGGGTAGGCCATGACAAGAATGGGTCATGGCGCTACTCAGTTAGGGGTGTGGACTGTGAGGTTGTGGCTATACCTGTCAAATGGATAGGTTGGGTCAAAAATAATATGACCCATATTGACCCATTAAGATGTTTTGACTCATTTCCATGCAATATAAATTAATAACCATACAAAACCTATATCGGGCTTGATCCATTTGCTAAAACACTTCGATATTGAATCCATCAATCGGCGGGCAGCAACCACCTACTGCCTAGTCTCCCGCCAGCACTTGCAGCCCCCGCTGGCCCTCACTGATGCCCACCGACCCCACCACCCTCGCCCGATTGCCGTCCTTCCCCCACCCCACTTACTAAGCGTAACCGTGTGTACGGAAACATGTGGTGGAAATGAAATGAGTCGCGTCATGCATTGCTACGCTACACGACAAAACCGATACCAAAAAGGCAGTGGAGATGGGGCATGCATAATGCCACGTTGCATGACAAAATCGACACAGGAATCCCCCCCCATGAATGACTCGCTATTAATTATGTTGCTAAGACATAATCATTATGTAGGATGTTGAGAAAACCTTCCTTTTGAATATTTTAATTTTGACAAAACTATTCTTACTTGGAAAAAATATGGTTAATGCAAATAAACTTTTTATTGCGAAATGAACACGTGATTAAAAGCTTACATTGTTCCAAACCCGACGTTTAGACTCAATATGTAGTTGTCACGTATCCGCTTCGAGATAGTTAAAGTCTTTTATTCGGATGGAGAATGATGTTGCCTCCGAAGACTTGGAATTGACAAGATTTACGTGACACGTCGCAAGGACTTCATTGAAGCTCGATTTGCTTTTCTAGTCCTGTTCAAATTCAAAGAGTTTCTTCTTATGAAGACTCGCTTCAGATTTATGTTCGGATTCTACAATATTTTTCAATCGATTCTAAAGACCCACGTTTGGCGGGTTTCCGTTTGGCTGCGTTATTCAATGGTAACCAAGTAGGAAGAGATCGAACTTACAATTCCATAGTTTTTGAGTTATTCATATTCATATTCTTGCCCCCAAGAGCTATAAATTTTATCTTTGAGAGGTTTTGTAAGAGTAATTGAGGGTGACATCTCTTGTAACCTTTCAAAGATTCACATAGTGGAATCCACCAATCGGCTATCGCCTTGGAGAGTGGACGTAGGCTTGCTAAAGTCAAACCACTATAAACTTTGCGTGCATTTCTCTTACTCTAAACTTACTTTATTGTGTTTAGATATTTGCATGTCTATTTACTTGAACTTATTCGGTTTGAGTTTTGAACTAATATAAAATTCCGCATTAACTTTCAAAACCGTTCAAAATCACCTATTCACCCCCTCTAGGTGATATTACTAAATACAATAATTGGTATCAAAGTAGGTTGCTCATTGTCTTGAAGTATTTTACTTCGAGCTAACGATATATACTATGTCCAAGAATAATTTCTCGGGAGCGAGGTGATGCATACTTCAAAATAAACCACCTTACTTTGATAGAAAGGATTATTATATGTGGTACAACAAAATGAAGTGGTTCTTCAAGGCATCAAGCTATCCGATGTGGGATGTTATAATTAAGGAAGTAGTTCTTGCTGTTACAAGAACTCCTTCCACCGAAATGAGGCAAATAACAATACGAATGCTACGGAGATACTATTAGATGTTGAAAAAGCAAAAAGATAAGGACTCGATTCCAAAGCTATTCACGCACTTTTTTGCGTGCTATCCACTCCTTTATATAATTGTATTGCGAGAAGAAGAATCGAAAAAAGCTATATGGGATAGACTTCATGTCACATATCAAGGAACCGACAAAGTGAAAGAAACCAACTTAGCATTCTCGTTAAGTGATTATGAGGCATTCAAGATGAAGCCTCGATGAGTCAATTGCTAATATGATTTATAGGTTTCAAAAATTAGCAAGTGGTCTTGCAAGGCAAGGTGCTCCTGTGGCTAAACCAATGCAAGTCGAAAAATCCTTCGAGGATCGACGACCGGAATTACATCATGCCATCCATACAAGAATGTCAAACAATTACACCTTTATCCATTGATAAGCTTGTTGGAACTTTACAACGATATAAGACAAAGCCTCCCAACAAAATAAGAGATTCAAAAGGTAAGAAGTGAATTGCTTTACAATCTGAAATTGATTATGAATTGCCGATTTAGAGAATGAAGATAAAGACGATGAAGAACTTGCATTAATGGTGAAGAAATTCAGAAAGATGGCTTGAAAAGGCAGGAAATTCAAAGGGAAGAAATCATTCAACAAGTATGATGAGAGATAGTTAAATAACGACAAGCAAGAGAGCAAAGATGTAGTATGCTTTCACTACAAGAAGGCGTAACACATCAAACCTAAGTGTTTGCTTCTGAAGAAAGGCAAAGTCAAGTATGAGAAATACAAAAAGACACTAAAGGCAGAAAATCCGAGTGATTCCCAAGATAGTGAAGATGACTATGCAAACATATGTCTCATGGTAAAGTCGATTCGGATATCGAGGTATGTTCTTTTGAAATACCGGATGAAGTTTATGAATATATCAATAAGTCGCGCAAGAATTACAAAAAAGCTTTCAAAAAGGTTTATAAGTTGAAAAAGGAAGTTTCCTCTTTATAACAACAAGAAGCTTCTCAAAAAGACAAGATCGAGTTTTTGCAAAGGGAGTTTCAACAAATCGAGGAAAATCGTGATTTGATTTTGAAAGAAAATGATTCTTTGAAAATTGAGATTGAAAATATTTCAAAAAGATTTTCTCAAAGTTCGAAATCCTTGAAAAATATTATTTCCAAATAAGTTCCTTTCAACGACAAGTCTGGTTTAGGTCTCAAAATATTCATTCAATTATCGAATACAATAGTAGAAATGTGTCTTTTGGAGGAAACAATAAAGAAAAAGTAATTGGCAAATGAACTGTGAGGATTGGGAACTTAATGATCAATGATGCCGCCCTAGTCAAAGGATGGAACTACAATTTGATCTCTCGTAAGTCAACTCTATGACTTAGGAAATCAAATTTACTTTCAAGATACAAAATGCTCATGTATCGATAAAGACAAGATGCAAACTTTCACTGTTTGACGTCATGGAAATATCTATCTTTTGGATGTTGATTCCCAAGACATCAAGTGTCTCACATCCATCAAGGATGAATCCGAACTGTGGCACAAAAAGCTAGGCCATATTAGTATCAAGCATATATTAAAGTTATTCTTCCAAGAAGCTGGTTCGAGATTTACTACGGACAAAATTTGAAAAATCTGAACTTTGCTAAGCTTGCACTCTTGGAAAATAGGTAAGAAGTTTTTTAAAATCAATTAACTAGATTACAACTAAACGTGCGTTATAGCTGCTTCATATGGACACCTTTGGGCCAAACAGAACTCCAAGTCTTGGAGGTAAGAAATACCGTCCGGTTATCGTTGACGATTATTCAAGATTTATATGGGTTTATTTCTTGCTCACAAAAATGAAGCTTTCTCATCTTTTTCAATATTTGCCAAGAAGGTTCAGAGTGAGAAAGGATATACTAGTTCTTGTATCAAAATTGATCATGGAGGTGAGTTTGAAAACGAAAGGTTTTATGATTTCTGTGACAAGTTGTGACGACCCGATTTTTTCTCTTTTTCTTTTTCTTTTCGACAAGTGGATTTATAAGCAGAACAATATGTATCGGGTTTGGAAGTATGGTAAAAGTGAATTTGAGGGGAGGGGGGCAGCTTTAATATTTTAGTGTAGTATGATTGGTCACGGTGGACTATTTGAGCTAAGTACATATATTAGGCACGGCAATTTTTATGGGATAATTAGCAAAATTTTAATAGAACAAGATGGTATGAAATCGATCTCGATGCAAATTCATTTCGCGGGTGAACCACGAAGGCCTTTTATAATGAGACCCTACGCAATGTGTCTTTCGTACCACCCATCATTTTTCCCACCGTGACACCTTCTCTACTTATTTTCTATTCCCCACCGCCTAAGAACCCCACAATCAGCTCCCTCCCTCTCATCTCTCCCTACTTTGGTGGCAACTCCAAAGAACCATCTCCATCTTCATCTTTTCTTTGTTCTTTTTCACTTTTTGGAAATTCCTTCACCGAGCGACTCCATCTCGCTCACGCACTCGCTCGGGGCCGTGTGAAGAGGAAGGATGAACTCGACTACAAAGGCTCATGGCGTTGGTTCGTAGTCGATTGGTGCGAGGAATTAAGGTGAGCCCAAGCTTGTAGCGGATCTATGCCGACGTCCGGACGTCTGGAATCGAGGCAAGTAATTTCTAACCCATTTACTAGCTCTTTCAATATAGGTCTTGTCGGTGAGCGAGGTGGCTAAGAATCGCTGGATCTGGTTTTGGTTATAGTGTAACGGAAAGTAAAGTGGTGAGATGGCCCGGTGCATGAAAAGTAGGGCCAATAGATGTTGCGAAATTGTGCGTCCTCCACAAGGGGACCGAGGTGCCAAATGGTGGTATGGCTCGGGTTCCTCTGTCCGGTATGGAGAGTCACCATATTTTTTATTCATTGTAAGGCTAACTAGAGGTATGAGATAGATTGGGAGTTGAACGTCGCCTTGGGTCTACACAAATTTGGATGTTTCGAGGGCTGATCTTGTCCTACGTTAGTGTATGTGTCCCTTGTTCACTAAATCTGACTCCGCCATCTCAAGATATTGGCAGGCGACGTGGATTTGTATTGGATGCCGATATGAGGTGTGCGAATTAGAGGTAATGTCGACTGTGGGGTTGAGGAGAATTGTGCTCAATCTTTGCCGTGGGATTTAAGTTAAGGGATGAGAATCTGCATGTGTGGTATTGAAGGGCCACGGCTACAGGACAAGGAAAGGGTGAATGGGGTTGGATGGTTCGAAGTTGAATTCTATCGAGAGGGAGTATCCAGTGGAGAAATTGTAGGAAGGCATGGGCACGGCCAATGGGGTGTTCTAGTTCTAATGCTTGAGTGAAGCTTAGTAGGAGGGAGTGGATAGAGTTGAGGTTGGTTAGATTTATGATCTGAGAATTAAATGTTTAACTGCAATCTAGCCTATAGCTTATGCACTTTAGCTTCCAACTTTTCTCGTAGTGATAAGAGGTCGAGTCTATACCCAATGGTGTAGGTGTGCTGCATTACATTGCCTTTTGTTGAAGGTATGGTTGTTGTGGGTCATGGTTTGACTTATTATAACACATGCATTGGTATCATTCATGGGCATAGTCTTGCATATTGTGAACAAGAACCGAGTAAGGTTCTCAAAAATGAGCTTTGTGCTCGTACGAAATTACCCCATGGAGTTTATGGGAAGACCCTGCTATGTGACTAGGTGGCCCTACTTGTGTGACTAGGTCGGTCTCGGAGACGGTACGAGACGCATGGCAATTGCATCGTTATCACCGTCAAGGCATAATGGTGCCAATTGATATGCATCTCTTATATGCACTCATGATCATGAGTTGTGGTATAACATTTTGATATCGATTTCTACTTAGAATGGGTTCTATTGAGTCGACACAATGTGCGAGTAGCGCTTCAACTCAATGCCTCCTTGAATTATTAATGCATGACTTATCAATTGGGGAAATTGGTCGGTGGTTTAGAATTCGACTTGCTGAGTTTATCTCATTCCTTAGTTATTAACCATTTTCGGGTAAACGAACAAATTAGTGAAGTTGAAGCCATGATTGGCTATGCGATGAAGGAATTGGCTCTAACTTTTCACAAGTTGACATTGGAGTCAAGGTTAAGATCGGGCTACTACAAGTGGTACCAGAGGAGGATGAGCTGGGAACGGGTTGTCACAATAGAACTTTGATCAAAGGAATTGTCTTATGCTTTAGTACTCGCTCCCTTTGATCCAAAACTTACACCGGGTTGCTCGACATATGACATCTTTTCGTCTAAGTCAATTGTCTCGAAATCCAAGACATGAGTCGGATCGGGCTCCTACTTTCTTAGCATAGACACGTGGAATACATTGTGGATTTTCGAAAGTTTTGGTGGCAAGGCCAACCAATAAGCTAGGTTTCCTATCCCTTACGGGATTTGAAAGGGCCCTATGAATCTCGGGTTCAACTTTCCTCTCCGGCCAAAGCGTGACACACTTATGATAGGGCAAATCTTGAGGAATACATGGTGGCCCACGGTGAACTCTAAAGGTTTCCTTCTTTTTTCGGCGTAACTTTTCTATCAACTTTGAGTCGTCTTAAGTCAAACTCATATTACTTCTATGGCGTTAGTCGTTATTTGGACTAGTTTGGGTCCTGTCAATTGCCTCTCGCCGACTTCACTCAAACAAATTGGAGTATGGCAGGCTCTTTCATATAATGCTTCAAAGGGTGCCATTCCAATACTCCACTGGTAACTATTGTTGTAGGCGAATTTTGTGAGATGCAAGTGTTCATCCCAATTGCCTTTGAAATCAATGGCACATGCTCGCAAAGATATCTTCCAAGATTTGAATGGTCCTTTCCGACGGACGATCGATTTGTGGGTGATATGCCGTATTGTATCGCAGCCTTCATTCCCAATGCCTCTTGCAGACTCCGCCGAAAGCGGATGTAAACCTCGGATTTTTATCGAAGTGATCGATACAGGAACTCCATGTAATCGTACTATATGTTGAACGTATAACTTGACATATTTCTCTATTGAATAATAAGTCCGCACAGGCAAAAAATGGGCAGACTTGGTCAAACGATCAATAATTACCCAAATGAAGTTGTGACCACGTTGAGTCCTTGGCATTCCTTGACCAAGTCCATGGTCACATGCTTCCCACTTCCATTCTGGAATTTCTAACAATTGTAGCATTCCGTCGGCTTGCAATGTTGAGCTTTGACTTGTTTGCACATCAAGCATTTTGCAACGTGTTTAGCTATATCCATTTCCATGCCATTCCACCAATAATGTTGTCCAAGATTCTCGTACATGTTCGTATTTCCTGGGTGGATGCTATAACTACTCCGATGGGCTTCTAATAAGATTTCTTCCTTCAATTTTTCATTGTTAGGAACGCAAAGTCTCCCACGAAATTTTAAGGCTCCATCACTAGATACTTGGAAGTCCCGGTTTCTTCCAATTCGTAGCTTCTTCTCGAAGTTTGGCTATCTCGGGGTTGTCTTGCCGTAATGCCTTAATCCTACGTACTATTTCCGATTCAATTCGAAGGGTATCGATCAAGCTGGAAAGTTTCCCTACTTCGAACTTAAAATTTGTATCCCAAACTTTCTCCAAGAGGGTCCACTCTTTGACCATCATGTGTGCAATGGCCGACTACCGACCGAGACCATCCGCGATGATGTTTGCTTTTCCTAGGTGGTATAGTATCTCGCAGTCATAATGTTTCAATAATTATATCCGGCATCGCTGTCTCATATTCAGCTCATCCTAGGAGAACAAGTACTTTAAGCTTTGATGATCGGTGTAAATCTCGAACTTCTCTCCATATAGATAATGTCTCCAAATTTTTAAAGCAAAAATGATAGCCGTAAATTCTAAGTCATGAGTCGGATAGTTCAACTCATACAATTTTAATTGCCTGGAGGCATAAGTGGCTACCTTGCCATGTTGCATTAGGACACATCCGAGTCCGTTATGGGATGCATCACTATATATAGCAAAGCCTCTCGATCCCGCTGGTATAGTTAGGACAAAGGTGCGGTTATTAGCCTCTCGCTTAAGCTCTTGAAAGCTTTTTTTCACATTTGTCAATCCATTCAAACTTGACATCTTTCTTTGTCAAATTTGTTAAGGGGGCAGCTACACTTGAGAACTTTTCCATGAACCTTCTATAGTATCCAAGTAAACCCAAGAAACTTAAAATTTACATTCGTCGTTAGTCTTAACCAGTTGGTTATCGCTTCCACCTTTTTTGGATCTACTAATATCCTTTCATGTATCACCATGTGGCCTAAGAATTCCACACGATCCAGCTAAAATTCACATTTGCTGAATTTGGCATATAACTTATGTTCCCGAAGTGTTTGCAATACTATTCGCAGGTATTGTTCATGGTCAGTGGGGATTTTTTAGCATACCCAGATGTTGTCGATGAAAACTATAACAAAATGATCCAAGAATGGCTTAAACACCCGATTCATTAAATCCATGAAGGCTGTTGGGGCATTAGTAAGACCAAAGGGTATTACCAGGAACTCATAATGACCATATCGAGTTCGAAAAGTGATCTTCGAATATCTAAGGACCCGATTCTTAGTTGATGATAATCAGACCTCAAATCTATCTTGGAGAACACGGACGCTCCTTGTAACCGATCGAATAAAGCGTCGATTCTAGGTAATGGGTACTTATTCTTGATAGTTACTAGATTCAGCTGTCGGTAACCGATGCGAAGATGCATTGACCCATCCTTCTTCTCAATAAACAATACGGGGGCTCCCCACGGTCATGCACTCGGTCGGATAAAACCCTTATCGAGTAATTCTTGTAACGGAACCTTTAATTCCTTAAGCTCCGTAGAGACATCCGGTACGGAGCTTTGGAAATGGGTTTTGTCGCTGGAGCTAGCTCAATAACGAACTCTATTTCTCATTCCGAGGCAGCCCTAGTAACTCTTTTAGGAAGACATCCGAAAACTCTCGCACAATAGAGATATATTCCAATTCCAACTCCTCCTTAGACTTATCCACTACGGTTGCCAAATATGCTTGACAACCATCCCCAAGGAATTGGCAAGCTTCTAGTGCCGATACTAGAGGTATTGAAGGGTTTCCTCTATTTCCCATGAACTCGTAACTATGGTGCTTGGGTGGGTGAAACTGAATGACTTTCCCATAACAGTCTACATTGGTTCGTTGCATACTAAACCAATCCATGCCTCAAATGACATCATAATCATACATAGCTAATACGACAAGGTCGACCACTTGTTCCTTCCCTCCGATCATAACTTTACACCCCTCACATATCAGTGTAGACAAAAAGATTTTCCCTAATGGAATAGAAATACAAAGGAGTGTTTCAAGTGATTTAGGTTGTAATCCATCTAGTCGTGCAAATTATTCAGACACAAATGAATGTGTGGCACCAAAGTATCAAATAAGACATGGGCATCCTTATCGTGTACTAAGATCGTACTTGAGATAACGGTCTTAGCAATCTCTGCCTCTTCTTGGGTTATCGCATACACTCGAACCTGAGCGGGTGGTTGTTGCAAATTTCCTGGTTGAGCATGTCCACCCCGATTTAAACGTTCGGTTGGTGCGGGTAGTTGGATTCGCAGCGGACGAGTCCCATGCCATGTAGCCTTGCCGACCATATCTAAAGCGAGCTCCGGTCCCGAGTTCGCATGGCACATTATCATGTTATCTACCACAAATTCGGCATGTCTAGTTTTGCATTAATGGTCGCTTAAACTCTCTGTTGTTACCTTAATCAAAGGGTCGCTTCTTGTTTTTGTTCCGTTAAAAAAAGGAACATCCTCCCTAAGGTACAACCATCTCGGGATCTCTCCACGAAATCCCTTTCTATCGCTTGGGCACGTTCATGCACCTCATTGTAAACCTTCAAGTTCGGTGGCACCAAGTGGACTTTTGATGTCGGGCTTCAGTCTATCTTGGAATCTTTACACCTATCCTCTGGTTCTTCAATTAACTTAGGGGCGAATTGGGACAATTCGGCGAACTTTGCTTCATATTGGTCCATTGTCGGACCATTTTGCTTCGAGATGTAAGAATTCCTTCATATTTTGATCAAGAGCACAATTGGAAAAGTATTTTTGAAGAATACCTTAACAAAAGTATTCCATGTGACAACAAAGATCGTAGGGAAAGCTATTCTCTTGGTAGTTCTCCACAGGGAATTCGCATTTCCTTGGAGTTGGTACTCTGCTAGAGCTACCCTATCAATGTTAGAACACCCCAACAAAGCAAAGATCTTCTCAAGCTCATCAATCCAAGTTTCGTCTCACCAAGATTTCTGTATTGGTGAACTTTGCTAGCTTTAATCTCAAGAACTCTTTAACTAGTCCTTGCAAATAACGTTCTCCATTCATTGCGTTAGAGTTAGCGCGTTGTTGGGCTTATTGATTCACCGGATTCCCCAAGTTTTCAAGTATTTACGAGATCCCCTCCATATGGTGGTCATGCATGGGCTTTCCTTTTCTCTTAGAGGTTCCAACCTTTAGAATTTATACTTGTACGGAAAAACGTAATTTACTAAACTCACATTAACCCATGTCGATCGAGCAAGTAAATATAATATATATATATATATATATATATATATATATATATATATATTACTATTATACTTTAATTACAATCTATTTACAATGGTAATCACGAGGATCAAACCCCGGTCTCTCTCAAACCCACTATATTCCCTTACCACTAGGCTATCGCGACGATGGCGACATAAATTGCTTTCGATAGACTTTTATTCCTAAAGATTCATGACTTAAGAAATAACAATCAAATCACAAGATCAATAATACCACAATCAAAATTTATGTAATTAAATGCACATACCTCACCAATAAGTCTAGGTGTTGGCATGCCACCTCCATATGCATTTTCTCAATGCATATTCCAAAGACTTTGATGCAACTAAATCTTCCTTATCACTCCAACCTACCAATAAGCCTAGCTCGATACCACTCAAACGGGGATGTAACAGCCCTAGGACCATTCCCCTTATCACCATATTTATATTTTTCTTTATCCATTTTTTTTTATTTTCTCGCCAACCTTTATTTCTAACGGTATGCATATTGAAATAGTAGACATAGCAACCTCCACACATAATCTTCTATATGCATCAATAGATCTTACATCATTATATAACCTCCCATTTACTACTTTACAAATAAAATACAAAAGAGATTAAACACTTATTCTCATACTCTATCTCTCTCACTACTATTACCTACATCTCAAGGCTCCATATGGATAGCGAGTACTGCTGGTACATATGCATATGGGTGGATTGGCCAAACCGAGGAGCTCGCCGTAGGTCCATCAATTTCCCGAAAAATAAAGAAATGAGCGAGCAGCCTAGTAAATGAAATTACTAGGCCTAAAGCAAGAATGTTAGCTTTATATTCAATAAAGCTATCCTGTGATCCATTGTAAATATGAGCATGAATCTTCATTTTGAATCATCAAATGTGTGGAATCCGCCATATAACTTTTGTTCATATGCCATGAACACATCAATTCCTCGCAATTCACATCAAACGGCCATTTCGGCTCACCAATTTGTGCCTATCCGAGCCATAATTCTTACGACGTATCCCGAGAAACACGCACATGTATATTCAACATTACCAAACGGTAAACGTCTCGCAAAATCACCTTCACAGGAACGACGGCTCAATATACCCACAATACGAACCCTTGAGACTTTAAGGGAACGTTTGCTGTCCAGGCCATAATTGCCTATCCGAGCCATACGTTGTTCCTCGGATGATCTATACAAACACATTCTTGCAGGCGCATGCATCAAATCATTTTAATGTAAGAAAATACCATCGTGGCTTGATGCAATTACACACTTAGCACCCACGAAAAGCACACAATTCATGTCAATCTAATGCAATAATCTATTTAAGTAACAAACGGACGTTACCGGATTAGATCTAGTAATCCCATTTACTTTTCACCGGATTATTGTATTTCACTACAATTAACGAACGAAATCCAAACTAAGCTAAAGGAAGAGGCGACGGTAGTAGCGTGATGACGACGACTGAGGCAAAGGGGGCTTGAGACGACGTCGTCGGTGCCTTGAGGTGAGGGAGAGAGAGAGTCGGCGATAAAGAGAGAGAATAGAAGAGGAAAATGATGGATTTTTGTGGTCCTAAAATGGGAGACCATCTTTCTTTTTATAGCCTAATGTTTTTGTCTTTTGTGCCATTAATACACATGCTTCTTGTCCTATTCTTTGTCCTATTCTAATTGGACCACCTAGAAAGTCCATTATTCAATATGTCATCCAATCTTTAGAGTAGCCACTTGTCTCCATTTTATTGGGCTACCTTATACCCTATAGGTCATCCTAGTATAGATTAGCTACTTATCAAAAACCTATTGGTCCACCTTAAACCCTAGGTATCTTAGATTAGCCACTTATCGGTATTCTATTGGTCCACTTTGTTTAAGCTATTAATCCTAGGTTTCTAGAGTAGCTATGTATCCTCATTTAAGTGGTCCATTTGTATGGTTATTATTGAACCTTATCTTAGTATTTAATGCTTGAAAACGGCATTATTCTTATCCTATTATTAAATGCTTGAAAATGACATTGATCTTATCCTATCATTAAATACTTGAAAATGACATTGATCCTATCTTTTAAAAAATTGACTTACCTTTGACTTAATATCAATTCAAGAACTATTTCTTCATATTATATTTTCTAATAAAGTTTTTTGGAAAACTTCCCAAATAAGTTAAGTAATAGCTTTCTTGAGAATTTTTTAAATAACTTTCTTCGAAAATTACGGAGTTACCATTTAAAAAATTTCTTAAATAATGGTCGAGAGAATTTCTTTTACTCTCTAATTATTTCTAATGTAGGGAAAATCCGGGATGTCATAGAATTCCTTGTTTGCTCTCTCGTAACATATTTGTTTGGAGAGGGCACAATTTTGTAAAGTAATAGCCCATTTGTCTCTTGAGAAGTAGAAATTATGAACAGAGGCTCGTTGCTTTTTCTTTCTTTATAATTAATTGAGGTCATAGGACTCTATCCATTTATTCATTCCATCGAAGTAATGTCTAAACCCAATGATTCAAGGAAAAGATAAAATAGTTTGGAACAAGGAAATATCTTTTTGAACCACATAACCAAGAGAAATCATGACTCGAGAATAGGAGAGCTTGCTAGGGAGATCCTATAGGATCCTATCCCAATTTTTCTTTTGCTAGGCCCGATATTTATTAAATGAGAGAGAGATCCACCAGGGCAAAAATATTATAGATTTAAGTTCAGCAAATTTACACAATAGACGAGAGAAAGAGAGGACTAAGTGCGAGAGAACTCGCGGACGGTAGCTTTTAAGCTCACCCAATCCTCCCACAGTGGCCATTGGATCTTCTCAAAGTCTCCATCATCGTGAGATGGTCGGACTCCCCATTCATTCTCTCTCCCCCCTCTCTCTCTCTCTCTCTCTCTCTCTCTCTCTCTCTCTCTCTCTCTCTCTCTCTCTCATTCACAGTCTCTTGTCGCCACTTCTCTAGAGCATGGGCATATACGAGGTCACCCAAGTAGCGGCGGGGTGGGCAAGCGGCGGCGGAGAGCATAGTGGCAGCGGCTAGACTTTTAGAATTTGGTAAGTGAAAGAAAAAAGAATTAAAAAATTAGAAATTATAAAATATAAAATATAAAAAAAGTTGTTCAAGAGACACATGAATAGATTGACTCACCTAATAACATTTATTCAACCCAAAAAAATAATAACCTTTATAAATCGAATGGGTTGTAAATGGATTAAAATATAGTTTTGTCTTTAAACCCATTAACAACCCACATATACTTTAGTTTATAAGTCAAACCCATTAACAACCCATTTATTAAAACTTCACTAACCCATATTTGACCCATCTCATTGAATTTGGGTTAAAATATGGGTCTTCAATCCATTTTGACACTACCTGACCCATATGACCTAGCTGTGGCCTAGCCATTGATTGCCTCACTATTGTTGAGCCCACAATGTGACCATCATGGGCTTGGTCATGGCTAGGCCGTCACTTGTCAATGGCCCGAATTTGTTATGTGCTAAGGCTAGACCGGCCAGGATCACTTCGGACTAATTCCTTGAAAAAATTACTAGAGAAATATATAGTGGAAAATCCTTTTGGGAGGAGATAATTTCCAATTACATGCATATATGCAATAATGATCTTTAGGGCGAAAATTTTCGGCATTAACATGACTTAGAGCAGTTTTGTACGCCATACGTGTGATTTGAACAAGTAACATTCAATCAAATACACCAACCATGAGAATCTTTGGGCACAAATAGTATTGCTACTTGCCATAATACATCATAAGCTGGTGAGCAGGACCTGAAAATTAATGAATTTTCTCAATGATGTAGTAAATTTGTGTTCGGTACTTGAATAAGGGCATGGCAATCAATTTTGAAAATATCAGCCTGTAACTAATTTAGAAGACAATTAACTAATCTTCAATAAAACATGAAAAGAAGAATGTTCTTGCGTTATATCTATAGAAAGATCGTGCAAGAAGAGCAGCTTGCACGCAAGCAAAAACATGGGGAAAAGAAATGTAGAAGATTGTGAAAAGAAGGCAGATTGAAAAAACATGTGACCTTGCATTAACAAGAGAAAATTAAAGTGCAACAAAATACTCTGAATGTATACTTTCAGAAACGATAATTTTGCTCAATTAAAGTAATACTAGGTTCATATAAGAACAATCCATAGGCACCATTAGCACCATGTATGTTCTTAACACTGGGAGCCTAGTCTAAAAAGTTCAGAAACAAATAGGAAGATGAAAATATGCAGTTGAAACTCATAAATCAGTTTTGGACTCTTAGTCCATATAGCATGAAAGCATATCACCCAACCATTTCGTGACAAACTAGTCGACCAACTTAATATTTAGGGAGGAGTTTCTCCATAGGAGGGCGTACTTTACACATTAATTCTAATGGCACTGCTTTTGGCATGGTGTTTCCTGGACCTTCCCTCATGTCAATCTCTTCTTCGCTCAATTTTTTCCAATCAAAACACTGAATCAGCAACCCCAACGTCCACCCTATGACCCGCTGAGCTAAGGGTGCACCGGGGCATGCCCTCCGTCCCAGCCCAAAAGGTAATATCAGCTTATGTTGCTTTTCACCGCCATTGCCCTCGAACCTTTCGGGCTTGAAGCTCAATGGGTCCTCCCACAACTCAGGATCTCTATGAATGGCCCATGCATTCACTATCACAATAGTCTCACGTGGAACGAAGTATCCTCCTATAGTGCAATCAGCCGATGACGCGTGCGGGAGGAGAAGTGGCGCCGTCGTGTTTAGTCGAAGGGTCTCTGAGATGATGCATTGAAGGTAAGGTAGCTTTGAAATATCCGATTCTTCTAACCAACTATCGTGGCCGATAACGGAATCAATCTCATTTTGGGCCTTCTTGAGCTTTTCAGGGTTGTTTAATAAATTTGTCATTATCCATTCTAATGTAATTGATGATGTGTCTGTTCCGGCAACTAACAAAACCTGCACACTCGGGTAAAGTTACTCGGTAAATCAACTTTAGGAGTCGGAGATAATAAGACTTCAAATGACAATAAGACTACTCACAATAAGACTATCTAGAAGAAAAGAAAAGGGCACTGTACTCTTAATATTAGGCGGAGAAAGAACAATGAAACCGACAGGACCTTTTGATCTAAATCAATGTGAAACATCATTATCTTGTAGGATGAACACAGAAAGGGGTTGCTCCAGGTGGTGCACTGAGAGTGAATGGCCCAGAATCCACAACCACAAACTCACCCTAATCGCTAACTCCAGTCGTCTCGAGGAAATTGACAATACATGCGAGAAAAGACAACAGTAGTGATTGCAACTAGTGGGGACACATTTCTTCAGTAAATCGTAATATCTAGGATTTTGGTATAATTGAGAGAGCGCGCGACGTATTTCTGTCTATCGAAAAAAGGAAACCTGAGATTTTTCACCATCGTTGTAAGTATAGTTATCATTTTGTGGTGGAGGTGCATTCTGAATCTTCCGAACAGAAGCCCTTTTGATCTTCCAGTCCGACAAATCGCCCGACTCAATTCAACCGCGTAATCACTAGACAGGAATAAGAAACAGCAACTTACAATGACAAGCCCTTTGATAATGAAGTCCGAGTAGTCTTCCGGCTGAGACTCTTGTTGACGCAGGAGGTGGCTGATCATGTTGTCCGCGAGCTCCAGGTCGCCCTTCTTCCTCCGGTGCTCGTCGATCAAGCCCTGAATGAACGCATCGATCTTCTCCTTCAGCTGCACTACCCTCTTCATGACCCCATCGTAATCGACCAACTTTAAAATGGGCAGGAAATCACCTAAGTACCTTATCCCGCCAAGCCCGACAATCTGCTTAATCGCCTCCCTCGCCTCCCTTGCCTCGGCCTCGTCCACGTTCACGCTCTCCCCATAGTACCGCTTCCCCGCAATCATCCTCATCATGATGTTGAACGTCAGCTCTGACAAGAGAGTCCTGAGCTCAACCCGATGATGGGACCCGAACCCGCCCCGGGCCAGCCGGAGCATCAGCTGCCGGATCTCATCCCTCCGGATGTGGGAGAGCATGTTGAGGCGGTGCAACGAGAGGACCTCAATGGTGGCGATCTTCCGGAGGTTGCGCCACCTGTCACCATAGGACGCCGTGACGATGGTGGTGTAGTTGTAGCCGAGGTGCTCGCTGATGAAAAGCTTGGGGCGGTGGGCGAGCACAATGTCGTTCTTGGTGAAGCATTCCTCAGCCAGCGGCAGCGAGGAAACGACGACGATCCGTCGGGTCCCGAACTGGAGGGTCATGATGGGGCCATACTTACTGGAGAGGCCGTGGAGGGTCCTGTGAAGGGGCAGTTTCAAGTGGTGGAGGTGGCCGATGATGGGGAGAGAAGGAGGGGATGGAGGGAGGTTCTTATGTTCTCTTGTTAGGAAGTAGTAGAGAACTACTAGAGAGAGGACAGTGAAGAGGATCCCACCCAGAATTGTGTTCTCCATTTTTTTTTTTTTGCTTCGTGTTACGAACTGGCACTCTGCTGAGTGTACGTATATATATGGAGACGATGAGACGATCTCATGGAGAGTGGCGCCCGCCATTTTTGTTTTCTTTTTGCTTTGGCATTGTGAATTATTTCGTGGATGTAGCAAACTTGATTTAGGCTTCGTTACAATGCACGTGAAAAAAGGAAACAAGAAAGTTGACTAGGAAACAAGAAAGTTGACTAAAAATGACATTATTTGCATTTGCATGGGTACCATGCTTGATAAAAACCAAATAAAATTAGTTTGGTAAAAAAATTTCACTTCCGAAGATTTTTCATTGAAAATTTTTACTTCTCGCTCAATCACTTCTTGGACTGACACTTACCACGGACGCCGCCGCCCGCCGCCGCAAACGTTCGACCAAAAAAAAGCCCGCCACCCACGCCACCAGCACCACACGCCCAAAAATTTTGCTAATAATGTTTCAAAAGTAGAAATTTTCAATCATTACTAATTTTTCCGAATAATCGAAGTAAAATACAACTTCTTAAAGAAGTAGAAAATCATCAACTTGTTTTCAAATTTTCTTGAAACTTGCCAAAAAAAATGACACACACCGCCCAATCCAAATAGAAAATTTGGGGTTGATCTCGATAATAACTCGCATCAACTTCAAATTCTATCTTGGCATTTGTATCTGCGCTCACAAAGGGGTTTGATTGCTTTAAGCTGGAACAAATCTCAATTTCGCCAATTATACATTGATAAGAGGTAACGATTACAAAGGACTACTCTCATTCATGATCAAGCAAATCTCCGCAAACATAAATTGTAGGACCGCATGTTCGTCTTCTACATGTTCACACTAAGAAATAAGAAAAAAGACGATAGAATTTTTTGTCTGTCTTAGGTTTGTTGCGTTAAGCAATTCTCCTTAATTACTGTGAGTGAGGCAGTAGTATAGATCCAAAACCCATTTGCAACTCATATTTGAGTGGGCCAACTCATTAATGGATTGCCTGAAATTTTTGTTAAAAAAGGTTCAAATGGGTCCAAAAAATAAATGCATAATTACATATGAGTCTTAATAAGTTGTGAACATATTCATTTTAAGCCTACTTCCATTGTAGCATAATTACACATTTTTGGACTTCCTTTTTTTGTTGAAAGAGAATTGTGTCAATTGCTTTAAAAAAAAATACATTAGTAGTATGAATCGAAGGAGAGCAAAGCCCAGGAGACTGTAATACAAATACAAATCCAAATCCAAAAAACAAAAAAGATCAACAAAGCACTACCAGGGTTGAGCACATGTTCATTGTACAACAATGCATCTGTCAAATAAAATAATTGAATCACTGAATATAGCATATTCGTCAAGTAATGAGCACACACCAAAAATTCCTCCTCTAGTAACTACGATGTTGCCATTTTTTAATTGAAAGAAAGATGCCATTCATATATGATGATGATGAGTTGATAAGAGAGTAATATCTTCCAAGTTTAGCAAATTCAAAATATCTTCCGAACAAAGCAAAAGATGAAAAGCAAAGGCCGATCACCGATTCAATGATGAACACACCTTGAAATCTCCCACTCCATTTGCAAAGATTTACGGTGTGCATCTAAGTTCAACGTTCTCATTACTATCGTCGTGCAGAGACACCAACATCAATATGTTGAAAGAACACGAGATCACATACGTATAGGAACTCCCGGATCTATATCAAAATCTAGTTTGGGATAGCTAAATCCCCAAATCTCAACCTAAATCTAAATTAGGAGAGAAGAGTGGCCTAATCTCGGAAAGGTTATGAAGCCACGTAACAAACATCCTCCTCATCGGATGTCGACTGAACGAATGAACAAATTGATCTCCACGTTTACCTAAGATCAATTGCAGAAATTTATTCGCACATACAAAATGAAAGGTTCAAAGAGGGAAGAGGGAAACAGGGAAAGGGACAGAGAGAGGGGGAGGGGGGGGGGGCCCTCTCCCCCTCAAGACAGCTTGACGGCAGTTTTTCAGGGGAAGGGGGACGGGGGAGGAAACCGTAGCAGAGGAAAGGGATGGAGTGATTTATAGCTTGACAGTGTTGCCAGTTGGCGGGCGCCTAAGTTCGGCTTCATCTTCACCATCACGATAATGAGACAACCAAAACAAGTTGAATGAACACATATCTAGCATTTGGGAGAATAAATTTTGTGGTTTAATGAGGCACCAGAGCTCTTGCGATTACCATTGAAGCTAGAGGCAGAAGACTTGGACAACGGCAAAGCACATGGCACCGAATTGCAGTAAGCATATATATTATGCTCTTAGATCTACATCGGGAGAGGATAGCTCTTAGATCTAAAGCTAAATCGGGAGAAGAGAGCTCTCAGATCTAGATTGAGAGTGAAGAAGAACTAAAAAAAAATAAACATTAAGAAAATCAACAAAAGAGGGAGAGGAGGGTGAGACTACCTCCAGCCCTTCCCCATGGCTAAAGGTTGAAGAAGACGATGGAGAGATATGAGTAAGGGAGAGAACCGAAAGGTCAAAGAGATCTTTTAGACTATGTTCGATAGCCAGGATAAAGGGGAGGATATAATAAAATTTATATTATCCCATGTTTGGTTCCTTCTTAAGATATGATAAAATCATATATAATAGAGATATAAAATATATAATAATATCCCATGAGAGTGGTGGCACAAATGTGGATATGATTTCTTATATACATAGCATAAAAGCTATTTTCTCAAATAATAATTTATTAAATTAATAAACTAAAATTAAAATTAAATATAGAAGAATATAAGAAAAAGAAAATTCAAAATAAAGAAAATGGACAAATTTTATTTTCATTTAATTCTATATCTATTTAAATATTTAAATTTATTTCTATTTTATAACATATATATTATGTATGTATGGTGTATGGTGTGTGTGTATATTCGGTGTCCATATTTATTACATATTTTAGATATACGAATTTAGTTTATTATTTAGCAAATTTCTATTGAGGAATGATGGAGGGAACAAAAAATAATAATAAAAAAGATAGGAAAATTAGTTTAAAAAATGCAAATAAAAATGAAGTAGAAGAACCCTAATATTAAATGAGCAAATTCAAACTTGAAAAAAAATTAAATGAACAAATTCAAACGTAAAACGAATCTGTCACATTCACTCCGTCTCATTCTTCTTCATAACTTTGGTTCATATTGAAACTTTATGACTTTATAATTTTTGTTCACATCAAAGCTCCATAAAAAATTATAAAAGAGGCAAAATTCCTTTTTCTCTCGTAGTTCTTTGGTTCACGTCAAAAGTTAATGTGAATAGAAAAAGAGTTGAAACTCATATTTTTAGTAGCTTCGTGGTTCTTGTTGATATTTCACGAAAATGGTGAGAGAGTTCAAAGCACTAAATATTTCAAAATCGCGCAAATGAGAAATCATATTTTTCTCTCTCTTACTAGATTTGGCATTTGCGGGTTGCTACCCCATTGATGTTGCTGTAGTCCCCTTGCATTTCTTGTCATTATTGAACACGAAGCTCGAAATGCTATTATTGTAAGAAATAGACTCTAGGTTTGATAATGAATTTCACTTATCCTTAACTCTAGGATAGCATTTATATTTATAGAGTTTTTTAGAATGACTAATTCAAAGTATTTTGAATTTTGAATTAATCCGTTACAATATTAACTACGGGATATAACTATATTAATGGATTAATTCAAAATTAGTCCCTTACAATATTAACTACATAATATTACTATATTAATGGACTAATTCAAAATTAGAATTTTGAATTGTCCGTTACATATTACCTACATTCCTTAACGAGGCTCTCGCAAGTTGAAGGTGGTCTTCCCGGATTATCTTCAACTTGGATTTGAGCAAATCATGGCGACTCCATGTAAGAGGCTTGGTGAAGATATTCGCCATTTGGTCATGTATGGATATGAAGCGAACCTCAAGTTTGCGTTGTGACACTAAATGACGGACAAAGTGAAAATCTACCTTGATATGCTTTGTTCTAGCATGGAAAAGTGGATTCACCATAAGATATGTTGCCCCTAGGTTGTCGCACCAAAGGATATGGGGTTTTAATTTAGAGATGCCAAATTCCTATAACAACAATTGTAGCCATACCACTTCGCCATGGCATACGCCAATGCCCGATACTCGGATTCAATTGAGGAATGTGCAATGGCATGTTGCTTCTTAGCTAACCAAGAAATCAGATTTTAGCCTATATAAATTGCATAACCTCTTGTTGATCGTCTATCAATGGGGCAACCTGCTCAGTCCGCATCATTGTATGCATGGAGTTCGGTGGAGGATTGAGAACCGATAAGAAGTCCATGCGAAATGGTCTCCTTTAAGTAGTGTAGAATGCGTTTCATCGCACTCTAATGGTCTTCCGTTGATTCTTTCAAGAACGGCAAACTTTGCTTACTATATAGGAGATATCTCACCAAGTGAGGGTGGCATATTAAAGAGCTCCTTCGGTGCCCCTGTATAAACCGGCATCTTCAAGTACCTTACCCGACCGATTAAACTGGTATTTGTAGCCATGGGCGTGTGAACCAATTTAGCACCTGTCGATTCCGATTCTATAGAGAAGATCCGTAACATACTTCATTTGTGATAAGAAGAGCCCCGGATAGATGTTTGATTACCTCAATTCCCAAGAAATAATTAAGGTCGGCCAAGTCTCGTATGGAGAACTCCTTATTCAAGCATTTGATAGTGTCTTGAATAAATGTCGGGTTTGATTCTATAATAACAATGTCATCAATATAGATGAGCATGTAAATGGAAAAATTGAGCCGATGTAATATGAAGAGGGATGTGTCGATTTTTGATCCTATAAATCTTAGTGTTTCTAAAAAGATGCTCAACCAATGAAACTAAGCCCACGATACTTGTTTCAATCCGTATAAGGATTTTTGTTGCTTACATATATGGGTTGGCTTTTCTTTGTCAATGAAGCCTTGAGGTTGGGCCATGTATGTTGTATCAAGCAATATCACCTAAAGGGGGTGAATAGGTGATTCCGACAATTTGAAACTTAATGCGAAATTCAAACAATTTCAAATCACAAACTGAATAAAATCGGATAAGACAACGTGTGAGTGAACTAAACACAAAGTAAGAGTTTAAGGAAGAGAAGATTGCACACGGTGTATATAGTGGTTTGGCTTATTAGGCCTACGTCTACTCTCCCATGGTAACAACCGATTAGGCTGGATTCCACTAGAATGAATTCAATGGAGGTTACAAGAGTTGATACTTTCAATCGCTCTTACAAAACCTCACAAAGACATAACTTATAGCACTTTGAAACAAGAATGTGAATCTAAATAACTCGAGGCACTTTTGAATTGTATATTCTCGACACCCTCTGCTAGTCACCATGAATCTTCTTTTATACTCATTTGCCTCCAAACTAGCCGTTGGACAGATCCTTCAAAGGATTGCTCTTCAATCATTGATTGGACATCATCAATCATGATTGAACGAGACCATATCTGGAGAAGATATGATTGCCGTCGGAGTAGAGTCGACCCTTCGGATTTAGTTAGCCCATACAACCGAATCCTCGGTTTTCAAAAATAGAATTGATTCAAATATTCACAAGATCTTATTCCTGGAAGGTAATTTCCAATCCAAGATATTTCCCGATCCGATTGGAAAATAATCTTGTCAATCAATGATTACAAACTTCCATAATAGATATCGCCAATATCGGAAAGCTGCCAAACTTGTGTCTTTAGAATATATATGATAGATATCGCGAGAATCCGAATAATATTCAAAAGTAGTCTTTAAAAGTAGAGACTCTCTGAGATACGAACAGTTTTGAATAGTAACTACGAGCTTCAATAAAATCCTTGCTGATATGTCACATAAATCTACGAAGAATAAGTCTTCAAAGGTAGTAACTTTCTCCATCCGAACGACTTTCGAAGTAAATATATTACGACTACACGTTGAGTCCGAATATCGTTTTGGATCAATATGAGCTTTTGTTCATATGTTCATCTTGCAATAAACATTTACAAACATTATACTGATTCTTTCTAAACAAGGATAGTTATGTCAAAAAAATCAAAACGATGTAGACTTCTTCGATCAAGTTACCATTTAAAAATGCATTGCTAACATCCAATGCCGGAGTTTCCAATTATTTGTCACCGCCAATGACATAACTATACGAACAATGGTTGCTTTAACGACGGGACAAAACTTTTCAGTATATATAATACCCTCTTGCTAATTGTAGCCCTTGGCCACTAAACGGGCTTTGTACCTATCTATAAAACCATTTGCACGTTTCTTGACTCAAAAAACCCATTTGAAGTCCACGACATTTGCTTTGGGATTCGGTGGAACCAAAACCCATGTTCCATTACGCAACAAAGCATTAAATTCTTGGAGCATCGCCTCCCTCCATTTTTCATGTTTATTAGCTTCGGTGAAGCAACTGTAGCTCTTCTTTATAACTCATTTCAGTCGAGTTCACATCCGGTAATGGATATTTTACTATTGGACTTGATGCAGCCATATTGAATAGGTCCTTAGTACTTGATAAACCGAGTTGTGGAGGTATCACAATAGCCTTATGTGGGGAGGCATCTCGAAAGATTCTCATTAGAACCTATACCAACATTAGATGGACTACAAACCAATGTGTTAGATGTTGAAGCGGTATTAGCATTTGATAATGTTGGTGATGGTTCTTCAAAGGTAGGTAGGGCGAGTGCTAGATGATGGGGTAGAAGGTAGGATATTATCATTAACACCATGGTTCACGTGGGAGGACACACCAACCATAGAGATTGTCGGCTAAGGATGTGATGGTGAGAGTATTTCAAGGATGTGCACTAAGTGCGGCGAATGGAAAAATATTTTCAATGAAATGAGCATGTTTTGCAATGTATATGTGTCCGGTTTTGTAATCTAAACAACGGTAACCAACGTGCAATGGGTTATATCCTAAGAACACACATTGAGTAGAACGGGTTGAAAATTTATGCGAATTGTATGGCCTTAATAAAGGGAAAACAACACAACCAAATATTTTTAAAAACTTATAATCCGGTTGTTGATTGAAATTTTTTTGAAAAGGAAAGATATTGTTTAAAAGTAGTGTTGGTAATATGTTAATAAGATAAATGGTAGTTTCAAAAGCATAAGGCCAATACTTAAGAGGAAGAGATGCATGAGCCAATATTATAAGGCTGGTATCAACAATATGACGAATTTTTTGCTCAGTTGCTCGGTTTTGCTCATGAGTGTGTGGATAAGCTACACGATGGAGAATTCCATTGTTTGAACAAAATTTATTTAGGGTTCTGTATTCCCCACCCCAATTAGATTGTACAGTTTTGATGGATTTTTAAAATTGTTTCTCAGCCATAGTCCTAAATTTTTCGAAAATGGAAGGGACTATAGACCGATTTTGAATAGGATAGTACTAAGTATATTTGGAAAAATCATCAACAAATAGGACAAAGTACTTATAATTAGAAACAAAATCAATTGAAGTAGGTCTCCATACATCGATAAATATTAAATCAAGATGTACTTTACTAATGCTATGAGTGGGGGTTAGGGGTATTTTATGAGATTTTCCTAACAAACAAGAAGCACATTTATTGAAATCAAATGTAGAACATGGCAAGTTGTTTGAATGAATCAACGAGCGAACTTTGCTTTGTTAGAGATGACCCATTTGGGCGTGCCAAGTAGTGGTAGTAGTGGAAGAATCAAGTGAGATGGTGTTGGCCGATAGAGATGAGGCATAAAGACCCGATAGTCGGTATAGCCCATCCTTAAGCGAACCTTAGAGCAAGTGGTATTTTGGTTTGCAAATCCTTCACAACAAAGTGAAATGGATGAAACCCATAGAAGTGGTTGTTATCACATATAAAATTGTGAACGAGAAAGCAAATTATGTGTAATGGTAGGGACATGAAGGATATTTGAGAAATTAAAAGATTTGTTCATAGGGGTTTTAAGAGTGGAAGAACCGACGTTAACAATGTCTAAATATGCTCCATTACCTACTCAAAGAGATTTGTTACCATTATGTAGTGCGAGAGATCCGCAAATTAGTAGTGTCAAGCATCACATGGTGAGTATGTCGTAGTATCCGAGAAACCAGCCTTACTACGATGGGATAGGAAAAATTCCAGTCATATTAGCAATAGGCTAAAATGCACTATTGTTAGACTATGAATACCTAAAATAACATCTTGCGAAGTAGTATGATTATATTTCTAACAAATTTAGCATCGATCTTTTCTGTTTTTAGATTGATTGCCTAGGTTCCCATAATTGCGTTGGTTGTCTTACCCACGATATTAGGGGGTTTGAGTGGTAGAAAGTTGAAAATTGAAAATCAATTGTGGTTGAATAAGAGGGGTGGATGATAGAAGGGTGTAAGTGGTAACATTTGCCTCTATAGGCACTATGGTAGACCTCATTTGAAACTCATGATTGAGGAGCAATTGATGGAGTTCAAGGAACGTTATCAAATTAGGTTTTGTAGCCAAGGTAGCAACAATATAAAAAAAAATTAGAACCAAGATTATGGAAGACAATAGCATTTAATTCTTCATTCCCTAGAGAGCGATTGGCGGCAGCCTAATTGATAAAAAAATGTACTTTACCTAGTAGAGATAAGTTGAAATAGACTTGTCACCTTTAGACCTATTCTAGAGTTGCATATGAAGCTGAAGAATACTTGTATGCGATAGAGATCCGAAGGCGGTTTGTAGAGCCTTCCGGACATCGGCAGCAATATCTAATCCAACCACATAGGGTAGGACATCGGGTGCAAGGGAATGTATCATCCAACTAAGAACAAGTTGGTCTTTTCGAATCCATTCATCATATGTAGGACTTGACGCAGCGATAGTGGAGTCCGTAGGGGTGATGGTTGGAGTGGGACAGATAATGGTGCCGTCAAGGTATCCTATTAAGGACGCTACGAAACAATGGAAACAACCGGGTTTTCCACAATAGAAAGTTATCACCGGAAAATTTGAGGCTAAGGTGGTGTTGCACAGCCGAAATGGAGGTGGGAGATGACATTGTGAATAGGAGAGATGGAAATATGGTAGAGAAAGAATAAATAGCATCGGTAATTTCAAGGATCATACTGGTCATCTCACATGTAAGAAATAGACTCTAGGTTTGATGATGAGTTTTGCTTATCCTTAACTCTAGGATAGCATTTGTAGTTATAGGGTTTTTTCTAGAATGACTAATTTCAAAGTATTTTGAATTTTGAATTAGTCCGTTACAATATTAATTACAGAATATAACTACATTAATGGATTAATTCAAAATTAATCCGTTGCGGTATTAACTATAGAATATTACTACATTAATGGACTAATTCAAAATTAGTCCGTTTCAAGATTAACTACGAGAATATTACTACATTAATAGACTAATTCAAAATTAAAATTTTGAATTGTCCGTTACATATTAACTACATTCCTTAACAATTATGAGCTCTTTTCTATTTAAGATGTTGATCGTACAATAACTCCGAATTGTTAAATGGAGGTTATCTACGTTTGGTTTCTTTAGCGGTGAATCATGAGATATTTTTACAGTCTATGTTTGTTCATTTACATCCATATGTCGTTCATACCAAACAATAAACAAGATAGTTTATGAAAGTCATCGGCTTTAATTATTGCCATTCACTAAATAGTGGATATAAATGATAACTCGTTTAACACGTTTTCACCACAATTCGAGACAATGTAAATTTCACTTTACATTACATCCATATTTCAATATGACATGGTTTTGCATCCCTATGGAGTTTTGGATAGAATATACATAAAAAAAAGTGATTTCATTTATACTTTTATTATGATATTACATATTCTAATCCGATTTGGTACCTAAATGTGGCTTTTACTTTTCCTTATTATATTTTTAAAGTGTGGGTGTTATTTTTATAAACTTGTATCCTTTAGATATATGGCTTAGTCATGTATTGTTAGAAGTTGACCCGTTGGTTCATATCTAAACGGTTTCACTGCCTAAAGTACCACATGATTTTAATCGTGGACTCGAACACGTTTATGCGAAATACAAACTTATTGATTTATAGGTCGTGTTTTGTTGTGCCAATGGGTCATCATGAGAAATTCTGGTCCGACGCACTAGATAGTGCTTGCAGCTTCTTCTGGACTTGCACTGGATCATGTTTCTTTTTTGTTTTTTTATTTTTGGAAATTTTTAGCCAAGTGATGTTGAGAGATCTTCATGCACAATCATAATCCAAATTCATCTAAAAGTTGCCCCTGGGCACTTCCGCAGTGTCAAGAATGTAGTGCATCACATTATGACACATTGCTGCAATTAGATACAATACATATAGTACCATGTTGTAAAATCATTTCATGACATTACAACGATTTATGAAATAAGTGTCAAAGAATTGTAAAAAATAACCGTGATCCTTAAAGATGGTAAAAGAGTAGGCCACGAGTTGAAAATGTGGAGTTAAGTGTTCCGCAACACAAAGTCTTACGCCATGGCGATTATAGCTCAACTCACAATCAAAATTGTTTTGCGGAAGATGAATTGTTTGCAAAGCATTTTTTGAAAATGATTATTTTTATGACTTATAAAAATAAATCAATGAGAAATATGCTTATTGTTTGCGAAATATTTAGATATAAATCATTGTAAATATATTTTTATTAAATAATTATTTTAAGCTAGATAAATAATTATTTTTAAAAATATATATTTTTAAAATTTTTCGTGTTTTGTGAAATAAATATATCCAAAACTATAAAATGGTGTTTGCTGGTATGAAACATTGTCGGCATCGTCATGACAAGTCGTGTCTGATGTGACCTTTGTCTGCATTTGAATTTTTCCGTTTCCACCGTCTTGTGGTTGGCTTAATTGATGAAGGGCTTGTTTCCATATTATTTTATTTGGAGCCCCCCTCCACTGCAATCAATTACTCCTCAATCTACAAAATCCTCGATTTGTCTACCGCTTCTATTCTGCTTCTGCTACATCTGGGTTATATAGCTCAATTGCTACTTGTGCTACAGCGATGAAATGGTGATAGACTCGCTTTAATAAGCAATATGTATGATCTGTTTTTGGTCAAAAAGTAATATGTATGATTCAAAACGAACATAATGTGTCCTCGTCAAACTCTTACAATAATTATTAGAGCTATACGCCGTGAAACTCTCATGATCATTTTACCCGCATAAGTTACATTGAATAAAGATTTTACATGAGAGATTTTATATGGTGTGAAGTAGTTAACTTATTGACTTAAGATTATTATCGAGCTATATGCCGTGAAACTCTCATGATCATTTTACTCGCGTAAGTTGTATTGAATAAAGATTTTACATTAGAGATTTTGTATGATGTGAAGCGATTAACTTATTGACTTAAGATTTTAGAGAAAATTGGCCCAATACGCAAAAAAAACCTTCAACTTTAGTATTTGTGATAATTCTACTCAAAAAAAAATTGTCTCGTGAGAAACCTCCAACTTTTACATTTGTCCTAATTCTATCTTAAACTTTTTCTTTTGTCCTAATTCTACCGGCCTAGGACCAAAAAAACCCTCAAATTTAGTATTTGTCCCAATTATATCAAAAAAAAATTATCTCATAAAAAAATTTCAACTGTAACTTTTGTCTCAATTTTACTATCGTTAACTTTCCATCCATAATGATTATTACTTAATCCTATATGGCATTTTCACGTTGTTGATGAATTACACATCATTAAAGTTGACATGAAAAAACTCTTGAACTTGTCTTCTATAATTTGCTTCACCTACATATCAGGAAGATATAGAGTCACTCAAAACGGCACATTTTGTATTCTTTTCGATACTCAACGACCCAAAAAATGGCTAAACATGGAAATATTTGGACTAACGATCTCTGTTTCTAAATTTCGAAGATTCATTGGTAAGTTCGATGAGAAAACTCGAGCCACCTAGGATTAACTAGCGGCGATTATGGACGGAAGACCGAAAGTTGTAGAATTTGGGATAAAAGTAAAAGTTGATGGCTTTTTATAAGGCAAAAAAAAAATTTGGATATAATTGGGATAGATGCTATAGTTGAGATTTTTTTTGGGTATTAGATCGGTAGAATTATGACAAAAGTAAAAGTTTAGAGTTTTTTATGAAACAAAAAAAAACGTTTTGGATATAATTGTCACAAATGCTAAAGTTGGAGTTTTTTTGGTATTATGCTAGAGAAAATTATTCAAAAAGTCCTAAACATGTTGAACTTTTTCTCATTCAAGATTAAACCATTTAATTTTTCGAATTGAATCTTAAATCTTTTCTCATTTGCCAATTGAGTTCATCTAGTCAATTTTAGTCGAAAATAGCTAACGTTGACATCGGCCGTTCTACATGTGGCACGATCGGCGCTAACGTAAATAATTTTTAATAGCATTATAATATATACATCTAGATATATATGTATGTATGTATGTATACTAAATTTCTTATTCATTTTTTATTATTTAGTTTCTTTCCTTTGTTTTTTCTTAATGTCACCGGTGAGGGTCGTTGGGCCCTCGCTCGCGGCCGGCGAGGATCGGACGACCCATGCCAACCACATCAACAAAAAAAAACAAAAAAAAGAAAGAAAAAAAATAAAAGAACCTTAGAAAACATATTAAATACTATTAAAAATTTTCTACGTCAATCCCATACCACGTAGAATGGGTAGCGTCCACATCGCCTATTTCCGATGAAAATTAGCTTGGATGGACTCAATTGAAAAAAATGTGAAATTTTTTAGGATTTAATTAGCAAAATTAAAAATTTTAGGACTGAATTGACAATGATATAATATATTTAGGAATTTTTGAACAATTTTTCTTAAGATTTTCAGTGAAAATAGATTTAATTAGATATTTTGATGGGTTCTTTTATATGAAAGGATCGAGTTTCTGTTATGCTCTCTCAAAATGGTAAAACGTCTATCTCACTTTTTTTTTTTTTTTGTAGCCAAACGAAATTTACCTTCACGTACTTGTAGGGACTTGGATATCTAATCCAGAAAACGAGTGGGGGGAATTATTTTGTCGCGCCAACTGACAAGCTTTTTGTACCGGATAATAATGCTTGTAAGTATTTTGTCGTGCCATAAGTGATGTTTGTAAATTTCTGCCCTTCTCTGTGCAAAAAACTTCATGCACAATCATAATCCAAATTCATCCAAAAGCTGCCAAGTGCTCCTGGTAATTAAGGTAAAAGAGTTGCAAAACATGAGGTGGTCCGCATATCAATGTACGTGAAGCCGTTTTTAGATAAAAATTTTGTGAATTGAAAATTCATGTCAGAATCCCCTCCCAAGGACCACCAGTTGTCCCTGCGCTTCAATTATAGAGACGAGCATAAGAGATTGAAAGCGATCTCACTACCACGAGACAATATCGTCATTGATTACGTTTCGGTGCACCATACTTCATGCTCACCCATAAAATCCAAATTCATTATGAGATGATAATTGTTGTGGGAGCATCGGGCTTTATTTATCGGCTAGCAAGCTCAACTCAATCCTCATTGGATAATCTAAATTATGATGCGGAAATATCTCACACATTGGAACAATGCTAACATTCCAATCTGATTCCGTCGGCCAGTCCAACAACATCATTCTTCATTTAGACTAAAATCGATTATGATTACAACTTGTTACGATAGATCAACAATGGAGATGCTGACATGAAGGCTAGCAACCCAGATGTCGACTAAGCAGTTACCGAGGTGAAGACTATCGGCCCGAGAGTTACCGGTTAAGGAGTTGCTAATTCTTCCTTGTCGGTTACATATTAAGCTACCGACTCTTTACATGCCAATTATGTTACCGATTCACCAGAATAAATGCCTATCTCTAAAGCGGATCAACAATGTATCAATGGAAGGTTGTATTGGATGAAGTCCTTTGCTGTTTATCAATCTTCAGAGGTTTTTATTGAGGTATCCATGCTCATGGATGAATTTTGGGAGATAATCCTTAAGGCTGAAGAGTCAAGACTTCAAGTTTTCATGTTTTTAATGCTTTCTAGTTCCTCTGTCTTTTAATGCATTTCTAGTTACTAGGATTTTAATAGCTTTTTGGTTCCCATGTCGACTAGTCCCTATGTCTTTAATTGTCGTCGAGTTCCCATGGAATTTTTAGTTGGGTAGCTCCAGAGTCTTTAATGTTTTGTCTATTTTCTATGTCCGAGTCCCTCTTTATAATGAAGTGAAATCTCCACTATAACGTAAAAGATTGGTTGATTGATGAATATTAATACATGAGAGATTTTGCTCTCTTGAGTGAATATCTTTGCGGATCGGATAATTCCTTGGTCTCTTTATCCTATGGGAATGGATTACTATTCGGTGGTAAGTCAAAAAGCCATTTATCTTCGGATGATGATATCTTTAGGCCTTAGTGGTGAGCTTTCCTATCTCGAAACCCTTTATCCTCCATTGGTGGCGTTACCTGTAGATCGTGACGGGGAGCTTTGTCAATCCCGATCTGTATTGTCCGTTGGTGGCGCAATCTTTATGCCTTGGTATAGATCGTATCTGTCCTGCATTTGCATCCATCTATTAGTATCCATCCCTCCAATTATGTTTTGTCCTTCCATTCATTCATCCATCACTCAAAATGAAATTCTCCTGCCACACTCACATCAATAATGCTTGTAGTTTATGTTCGTTTGTTACAAGTGATGTTTGAAAATTTTAGCCCTTCTTCTATATTTCCAAATGATGTTAAAAAAACTTCATGCTTAATCAATGGGAATGTGTGTACATTGATTATTGATGTAGGAAGCGCACCAAGGTTGTGTCGGCAACCTTGATCGACAAACTGAAGCTACTGATGTCTATACATCCTCAACCGTACAAGTTTCAATGGCTCAGCGAAGAGAGAGGTATATAGAGATTTCTAATTTAGGTCCATGTCAATATATACGTGTCAATTTTTAATTGACTCATAATGACTAAATGCATGCCACGTCAGCTGATGACGTAAGATTCTCAAACCAACTAATGTTCTCTCCAGAGTTCCACCGTGGGCTGTCTGGTGGTTGACGTGTTTGATGACGCAATTGTTCGTGCGCTTCAATTCTAGAGATGAGCGGGAGAAATTGAAAGTGATCTCACTACCGTGAGAAGATATCGTCATTGATTACGTTTCGGTGCTTCATACTTAGGTCTGGTTCGTTAGACCTCTAAAACAGAGAGAGAGAGAGAGAGAGAGAGAGAGAGAGAGAGGGAGGGAGGAAGTATAATATTATTTGAAAACTTGTTCTAAGAACAGTAGTAGGGTTTGAAGAAATTTGGGAAAATTACCAAAAAAAGTCTTAAACCTATTATGTTTGTGTCAATTCGGTCCTCAAAGCCTTTTAATTATGCCAATTCAGTCATGAACCTTTTGACAACTTGCGAATCCAATTCTAAACCTTTTCATTATGCCAATTTAGTCCTAAATCTTTTAATGATTTGAAAAACTTAATCCTAAATCTTTTGAAGTTTTGCCATTTTAGTCATAAACCTTTTATTTAAGTAATTGGCCAGAAAGACTAAATTGATAATTCATGAAAATGTTTAGGACTAATTTGGCAAATCATTAAAAGGTTTAGGACCAAATTGGCATAATTGAAAGGTTTATGACTAAATTCACAAGTTGTTGAAAGGTCTAGAACTAAATTAGTACAATTGAAAAGTTTAGGATCGAATTAGCACAATTGCAATAGGTTTAGGACTCTTTGGACAATTTTTCCGAAGATATTTCATATGCAATTGCGAGGCTTGTGAAGACATTTTTCAAGTACCCTATTATCTCTACTATGAACGATTTGCAGTCTATCTTGAAGACACGATTTAATCCTCCAAAGTCTCTCGCAGAATTACATACAAAGAAATGGAACATCATCCACAACCTCTTAAATTAATTCGATTTATTACATGATATAATGATATTACACCACGAGCAAAGTGAATAATTAAAATGCAAGTAAGCACAATAAAAAGACTTCAACCATGATATTATTTAAATCTCCACTGTATAGTTTTATCTATAGTAGAATCGTATACTACTCATCTTGTGGAGTAAGTCTCATTTATCGCATCATGTAAATATTTATCTAAATTTATATTCTTATTTCTTTTATTTGATTGTTATGTTCATGCATTTTTTGCAACGGCATGTCGCATTATTAGCCCTCTTTTTTCTTGATAAGTTATCTTTATTTACTCGACTGACATCACATGTGGGTGACCTACTGCCAAATAAGACTAATGGTTTAGCAAAGGCTCAAGAAGAGTTCAAGAGGATTAGGGCGCGCATGATAATACTTCTAGAATAGAAATTCATTTAGTAACACAAATTTTGAAATAGAAATTTGTTTGAGTTATGTAGCTTTATTTTTCTACTTACGAAGTAATGTTTTTGCTTCGAAGCTATTTTCGACCCACTTTTAGAAGTAAAAATCTCTCTTTTCTATCACTCTCTATACGCAAATCACTCTTTATACTCACTCTAAAACACGCCTTTGCCGTTGCCGCCCGCCAAGCCGCCGACTCCCCCGGTCGTATGCCCACCCCTCAAAACAAACACCCGTCGTGTCACCCATGTTCGGGTCACCGTGTTTTGCCGCAAGTAAAAAATAAATAATCAAATTTTAATTTTTAAAAAGTAAATAATATCTTTTAATAATAAAATTATTTAAAAAAAATTCCAAACCGTTGCCAAAAGAATTTATGTTCCAAAAGAAGAAATTTTGTGCTATTGTCAAATGGTTTTCTCTGATCAAAATTAATTTCTAAGGAGCAAAAGTTGATAACTGAAACGTGTTGCCATGTTCACCCTAAAATAACTAATTCCATCTCACCGAGAGAGAACCCACCAAAAGACAACCAGGAAACATTCTAGCCAAGGAGCAATAATGTCTTTCCCTCTGTAATCTTATGCCCTAAGAATCACAAAAGAATCATTATCAGCTGCAGCAAGACCAGAATGAGGTTAGGTCGATAAATTTGATCCTCAGCCTGTAAAAGAGTTCCATTCCATGCAAAAGTGATGGGATGAAACTCTTATACCATTCCCTGCAAGATTTCACTAATAGTTTAGCAAAAGACTTGCCTTCACAATGTTTTAATGCCTAGGGCAGCACACAATTTCCTGTCACCAACTTATTGAGATTTAAAATCCTACTCCATTCTTCAAAAAGTTGCACTCCAAAAATAGATGGACCCGAGCTCCAGGGGACATACAAAGCATCCAAGTCCCTTCCACTTCTTTACTCTATCCGAGATTTGGAGCTTCTTCAGAATAACCAACCAGCATATGGAACCAAATGTGGGGATATTCGGTGAAACCACACCAGTCTAAGCCAAGCTATTTTTTACTCCCTTATCAGATTCCAATAGTCAGCAGAAGGAAAAAGGCCAGATTTGGTGCCTGTAAAGATCAATCATCAGCCGATTAAGGACGAGGAACCAAATCAGAACACAAAGCAGCCAGCACATGAACAAGAGCATCTGATCTGGTAGGAGGCCAGTCCCATAAGTTGGCATTTAAGCCAAGTGAAGTATCATGTATCATCCCATGGGGATAGATAGCAGACAACGCACCGAAACGATGCCATGCCATAAAGAAGTCTTGTCCATTCCCAATCAATTGTTTGATATGAGACTTTAAGGAAAGACCCAAGTTTAAGTAGTTTCCTCCAAGCAAAGGTACTTTCTCCTCGACCTTGAACAACCCAGATAGATTCATCCTCAAGCAAATAGAAGTGTGTCTACCCATATGGAACCAGATTTTTTAGAGAAGTTTCTTCAAGGCACGAGCAATGTTCAAAATCACTAAATTCCTAAGCCCCAGACCTCATTCACACAAAGGCATGCAAACATCAATTTATGAAAGTCATCGGCTTTAATTATTGCCATTCACTAAATAGTGGATATAATATATCAAAATTCATGAATTTCTTATCATATCCTATTATATCCAATCCTATCATGGCTAAAAATTCAAATGACTAAACACAACATCAAGGTCATGCATTTCGGACTTGGCCTCACAACCATAACTCCAAGGTTATGCATTTCGATCATATCCTATCATATCTAGTCCTATCTTGTCCGTCAAGGCGGCGCCTACTCATATTTCCACGTTACTCTTGTGCCCCAAGAAATCCTAGTCCACAACTTGACCTAAGCATCCAAGATCCCTCACCATTTCAATGAGCCGATCCATGAAGTCGTGCATTTTTTAGAGGCAATAATCCAAGTAGAAAAATTGCTAAGAATTGGAGCATGGTTTGGTTGGGTGTCGAGTTTGAGTCGGGTTGGATATAAATCGTTAAAACTATATTTGCATGAAAATGGAACAATTTGGGTTTGACATTTTTTTTTTATACCGAACTCACTCCCGACTAGGCCCGGCCCACCCAATTGACAAACCTAGTTAAAACTAAAGAGATAAAAACATCATTCGGGTGAAAGATTTTCAAAACATAGTTTTATCTCATCAATAAATATTTAGTTAGTTTGTATATTATAAAAAGGATAAAAGTAAAAAAAATATAATAGGAAGAATATCTAGCATTTAGGTGATTATTGGGCCGTGGGGTCTAGTTAATTCATGTACCAGTTTTATCTCATCTTGTTCCGTATTTCCCTCCATCACATAGATTTGGAAACTCATATTTATTAGCCAATTTTACCATACGCTTACTTTTATGCGTATCTGTGCCAAGGGTTGATTACAAGAAGTCAAATAATGTTTTTCCCGAAAATGTTCGGGTTATTTCTTTCACTGTTCCGACCAAAAAAAAAATTCTTTCACTGCATTTTATTGCTTTTATTTATCGATTGACTGGATATTCCATTGTTTTGAGCATCCATGCATAATTACTTAGCTGACAAGAAAGTGAAGTTGCGATTAATAAGGCTAGGAAGTATCCGTGCTGAGCGTAGACGCTACCTTGCAAGTGTGATTATTTGTGTTAGCTCGGTAACTCATAAAACCCCCTTAGGGTTCACCTCGGGAAGGTCACGACGGTTATATACACGAAATAAACCAAGTAGAATCTCGGTCTGATGAACTTTGAAACAATTAGAAAATTCAATTCATAAGCTGAAGTTTTCAAAATAGCTTGTTGGTAGTGGGTCGACAAAGAATTACATGGTATGGGGATGGCTGAATTCCAACCTTTATTGGCTCTTATTTGTCTTCTCCAATTGTTAGAAAGTTTAAATACAAAACTATGCTTTCGTCTAATAATTTAAACTTCTAAGTTAGACGTTTCACCAAAGGATTAGAATAAGAGATCCTGAATTCAATCATTTTAGGCTCTTGCCTCTCTATTCAAAGTATCTATATATAGTTAAGGTATGCGATAGAGAGAGAGAGTTCTCGCCCATATTCTCCCCATGTGGCACTTCACGTTGCCTCCGCGATCATTAACATGGCAAGGCGCATGACCTTGTTTTGCCACGTCATCATATTCGACTAATAATCATTGATTCATCAATTTATCATCCCTAATTTTTTTTTTTGGTTGGTCTTTCATTAAGTTCAATTCTCGAAGAAAAGATGGATGACCAGAAAGTATCTCTAGTGTATTCGCCTACATTTATCTCTTTCGGTTTTTTCTCTGGTTGGTTCTAAATTTGAAAACAAAAATAAAAAGAGACTAAATATTTCAGAAATATATAACTATTATCCTTTTAAAAGAGCTGGTCCTTTCGACATTTTATCTCTAATCGATTTTAAGACAGGAATAAAGTGAATAAATTTATTTCGTAAGTTACTCAATTAATTCATATCAAGTTAGAAAGAGAAGAATATTCTATTAGATGAGGGCTAATACGTCCAAAAATCCCAAAAGTAATACACCTATGTCACATTCACCCAAAATTAATTTTTCTTACAAAAAATCTCAAACTTGTATACTTATACAATATTTAGCCCAAACTAATTTTTGTTACAAAAAACACTAATTTAGTTCTCCGGTGCCACGTGTACCTCAAACTGAATACCCATGACGCAGCCACAGTCGAGTCATAACCAGACCAGGGGCCTGCCCAAAACAAGGCCCACAACCCATGAACTTGAAACCATAATAACACTTGGTCTTATAAATTGTCCAATATGCCATTTTATTTAGGCTTATGCGCGAAAACCTTGTAAAATGTTCAACCATGAAGCATAATGTATGATGAAAAATCCTTTTGGCAGGAAATATATACCATTTCCTTACAAATATACAATAATGATCTTTGGGGAAATGTTTTTTTTGGTGTCAACGCCTCACCTAAAGCAGTTTGCACGCCTTACATGTGATTTGCACATGAGGCATCCAATGACCTACTTCAACCCTAGGAATTTTGGGGCACATATAACAATGCCACTTGCCAATGTACATCGTGACCTAATGAACAAGACACGAAAATTGATGAACTTGCTAAACGATCCAGTAAATTTTTGTTCAGTATTTAAATAAGGGCACCCAATTTTATTTTGAGAACATTAGTTTATAACTAATTTAGCAACTAATTATCTCTCTATAAGTTCTCTCCATGGAAAAGGAATATTCTTGTGCCATTCTCGTAGAAAGATAATGCGAGACGCGTAACGAAGGCAAAAACGTGGGAAAAAGAATAGAAATAAATTTGCAAAAAGAAGGCAGAATGTGACCTTGCATAAACAAGAGACAAGTAAAGGACAAAAAAAAAGTACTCTAAACCTGTGATTCCATAATTGATAATTGTTCAAGAAAAGTAATACGATGTTCAAATAAGAACAATCCGTAGAGCCACATTAGCACCATATGCATTCTTCACCTTAGGAACCTCCTCTATAATGTTCGAAAACAAATACAATGACGTAAACACACCAGTTGAAACTTGAAAGTCAGTGAATACTGAATAGATGTGGACTCTTTACTGCATATAGCAGGAAAGCATTTCAACTAACCATTTAGCACAAACTAGTCGACGAACTTAATCTTTAGGGACGAGTTTCTCCATAGAAGGGCGTACTTTACACATCAACTCTAATGGTACTGCTTTTGGCATGGTCGTTCCCGGGCTTTCCCTCATGTCAATCTCTTGCTCGCTCACTCTTTTCCAATCATAACACTGAATCAACAAGGCCAATGTCCATCCCATGACCCGCTGAGCCAGGGGTGCACCAGGGCATGCCCTCCGTCCTAGGCCGAAGGGCATCATTAGCTTATGTTGCTTTTCGCCGCCACTGCCCTCGAACCTCTCTGGCTTGAAGCTCAAAGGGTCCTCCCACAACTCAGGATCTCTGTGAATAGCCCATGCATTCACCATTACAATAGAGTCACGTGGAATGAAGTACCCTCCTATGGTGCAATCATCTGATGACGAATGCGGGATGAGAAGTGGAGCCGTCGTGTTTAGTCGAAGGGTCTCAAAGATGATGCATTGAAGGTAAGGTAGCTTTGAAACATCCGATTCTTCTACCAGACGATCGTGGCCGATAAGGGAATCAATTTCGTCTTGGGCCTTCTTCAACTTATCAGGGTTGTTTAGCAAATTTGCCATGATCCATTCTAATGTAATTGATGATGTATCTGTCCCGGCAACTAACAACACCTGCACATATATGTAAGAGTTCCTTTTATCAACGCCATCCGAGGAAGGGATCTTTCGATATGGAATTGGATGGTATATGGTCGTATACGTGCGTAAACATGTACATATCCAAGGAGAAAATCAAAAAGGAAAGAGTATGACATTTTACAGTTAATCTCAGTTACAAACTGGACTCCCTTAATGCAGATTTGATGTCTTAATAAGATGTTGTCCTGTCCAAACTTGATATTCAAATTGACATTCGCACCAATAGCCATAAGCGCTGTGCCCAATATGCAGCCAAGTACTAAGCATTCGAGGAAAGTGAAATCAGATTCAATTTGAAAAACTGCACTCAAAAGTCTCAAACCAACCCAACCCAACCTGAATAATCATTGTCACCAATTTGATAGTGACCCCTTTATAGTCGCAATCCGAAACGACCAAATGGCAAAGTTTTGTTTGGTAGGCAAAGTGTGGTTTGAACAGATTCGTGGGTAGAACATCTACAGTTGGTATATTGAAACATCATTACCTCTGATATGATTGTGCCTTGGTGTCAATCTACAGTGGGTAAATTGAAAATAACTACTCATCCTCTGACCAGAGAGGATCTCAATTGGTTACACAAACTTGTTTAGTACATAATTAAAGGGATCTCTTCAATGTTGTGTATCTATAATTATCTTCCGACATAAAAAAAAGAGTGCCACGTTTATTGTTTATTGCAAACAGCAACGTAAAAAATGTTGCCATTATTGTAAATTATTGTTACCGTTCGTGGTGTAGGTGCATTTCATTTTTTTTTTTTTTGCTTTTTGGGTCTAAGTGTGGGTGCATTCTAGATCTTCGAAGCAAAATGGAGTGGCCGGTTCTACGATGCCCCTGACTTTGTGCCCGACAAAATTGCCCGACTCAATTCCACTGTTGACATTGACAGTTGACAAGACTTTAATGCAACCACTGACTTCACACGTCAAGTTGACAGGAACGGGACACAAAAATTTCGCCCTAAAATATTCTCACCAGAGCTGAAAAAGGCTTATATTAGATTAATATATTTATGATAAATGTATTTAAAATTAATTTTTTGATCAATAAAAATCCTAAATAAATTGATGCCGTTAAATTACCAAATTAAATGACATTTGAAAATTAATGGCCATATCAATTTTTATTTTTTATTTGAAATATGTGTATTTAGGTTATTTTGTGATATTAATTTAATTTAACGAAAAATTTATCATGCTAATGATCAAAAAATTAATTTTAAATAAATTTATTATGTGAATTTGAAATTTTTCGCCGTATCAACACAGAATAGAAACTTAGGGATGTAGGACGAGGAATAGGATTCAAGACTTACAAGGGTGAGCCCTTTGATCATGAAGTCCGAGTAGTCTTCCGGTTGAGACTCTTGTAGATGCAGGAGATGACTGATCATGCTGTCCGCCAGCTCCGGGTCGCCCTTCTTCCTCCGGTGCTCGTCGATCAACCCCTGCATGAACGCATCGATCTTCTCCTTCAGCTCCACCACCGTCTTCTTCACCCCATTGTAGTCCACCAACTTTAGTATGGGCAGGAAATCGCCCGCGTAACTTGTCCCGCCGTTCCCGACGATCTGCTTAATCAGCTTCCTCGCCTCCCTCGCCTCGGCCTCGTCCACGTTCACGCCCTCCCCGTAGTACCGCTTCCCGGCCATCATCCTCATAATGATGTTGAACGTGAGCTCCGAGAAGAGAGTCCTGAGCTCGACCCGTTGGTGGGACCCGAACCCGCCCCGGGCCAGCCGGAGCATCAGCCGCTGGATCTCGTCCCTCCGGACGGGGGAGAGGACGTTGAGGCGGTGTGACGAGAGGACCTCGACGGTGGCGATCTTCCGGAGGTTGCGCCACCAGTCGCCGTAGGACGCGGCTATGAGGGTGGTGTAGTCGTAGCCGAGGTGCTTGCCGATGAACAGCTTGGGGCGGTTGGCGAGCACGACGTCGTTCTTGGTGAAGCATTCCTCGGCCAGCGGCAGCGAGGACACTACCACGAAGCGGCGGACCCCCAACCGGAGGGTCATGATGGGGCCATACTTAGTGGAGAGACTTTGGAGGGTCCTGTGGAGGGGCAATTTCAAGTGGTGGAGGTGGCCGATGATGGGGAGAGGAGGAGGGGATGGAGGGAGGTTCTTGGGTTCTCTTGTTAGGAAAAAGTAGAGAGTTACTAGAGAGAGGACTGTGAGGAGGATCGAATACAGAATTGTGTTTTCCATAGTTTTTTCTTGGCTTCGTGTTTCGAATTGCAGATGGAGGTTCTTCACAATGCTGCTGCATGTATATATACGGAAAAAGCTATTAGCCTAATAATATTATCTGTTATTTTTATCACACGATTTCTTAATTAATAGGTATTTTATATAAAAAATATATTAAAATAATATGTAAATTTACGATTGAGATTATATCTTCTTGACGGATAATTTTAACATTAAAAATTAAACATTATAATCTAACATATAGATCTTGAGCTTGAATGTCCGATGGGTTTTGCCCGTACGAAACAAGTCGGGATCATCATCTGATGAGCCCTTCATTTTCATTGACACCATCTCCTGGTCGGCTACGTGATGGACACATTTCCATATTATTTCGAGGCCCTTTCATTACAAATTCGATTGCTTCTCGTTCTTGAAAAACCCTTCGTCCGTCTGTAACTTTTCTTTTGGCTCCTATCAGATCTTGGATATATGAGCTCTATTACTACTGGCGCTACAGCGATGCAGTGGCGACGGACTGGCCGACAGGAGTTACGAGTTGAAACAAACGTAATGTGTCGGCGCGTAACTCTTGTAATAATGTTTAGGCGTAGCAGTTCAATTCTTATGGTGACATTAAGAGCTATTGCGAAGGTTAATAGAACTACACCATTCCTTTCTAGAGAAAAAAACAAAAGGCTATACCCAGTCCTTTTTCGCAGATAAGAATGCTGCCTTCACGTGCTCTAGGGGACTGGATGTCTTATCCAGAAACAAAATGAGTGGCGGGGAATGCATCCACGGACGGCTGAAAGGGATGAGGCACAACATGCACAAATCCTCTTGGTTTCCGTGAGGCATCTGGACCCTCAGACGTATAATTAATAATCATATCTCTCCAAGGACCGCATTCTCGTGGACGCCATATACAACGGACACGTCCGATCCTGGAGAGGGTTCTGGATTTAGATTGCACTTTCAAATGTCAATTTTTCAAGCTCAAAATGTTGTAGAAGCATCGAACACGATTAACATTCCTTTCCCTTGACTTGAAATGGGGGTGACCTATTCTCATGTTGCTCTTTCTTCCGAAGGCGGCTAGAAGCGACGGAGCAATCGCGGTATTTTTACATCCCACAGCTTTGATAGATCGCTAACTTTTATTAATTTGTGCTCTTTAATTTCCATTGGGTCTTCAAATATTAGTTCACGCTGTATATTCGAGCTGGCGATCCATATTATTGGGAGTATATCTCGAGTTCGACTAGATTTTCTAAAATAAATTTCCAAATAATATATGTACATTGAGGTCTATCTACTGTGAATTGAGAAGCTCAATTTCTCTGAATATTGCAACATCAATAGTTAATAGAAAGTGAAGTTCAGTACAACAATTCACCGAACCTTAGAGATTGGAAGCAACATACACTTAGATATATGGGGAGACCCCCTCAAGTTCCATCCTAAGGTAGTGCCAGGTAGACGTGGTTGGTTCCTCGGAACCGCCGGTTCCGGTTCGGTTTTTTTAAATTTAAATTTTAAAATAATAAATAATAAAATAAACATAAAAAATTATAAATTATAAATTATAATCAAATTGTACATTCGTAATAAAATTTGGGAAAAAAAAGAGACGAAGGAATGGGCTTGAACTTAACGAATTATCATTCGGTACCTAATATCTTCTTGGAGATAGAACTTAGAAGAATCAAAGCCCATATAGTTTTTTTTTCTTTGATAATCCCAACTTACCTCATTGTCAATCGTCGTTACTGTTGTGGTGCCTGTGGCGGTGGTATCTCCACATTCTTCACTAAAGAATTCGTGTTTTTGATCCAGATTTCTTGGTGTCGAAATCTAGCCTTCCCGTCCAATCGTCGACACAAGTTTGAGCTTCCACGGACTCCGAACTTAATCTTGAATGGTGAGAGTTCAAAACTAATCCTACAATGCTAAATGCTTGTTCAACTACAACCATTGAAGAAGGGGTTGCTAATATCCGGCGAGCGATGAGGACGAGAATTGGGTAATCGTTTGAGTGACTCTTTCACCACTCTAGGATTTGGAAATCAGCATCGTATTCGGCGTCACGAAACTCAAATTGAGTGGTTAAATATTTTTTTAATTCGGAAATACTATCTATTGCCCCTTTTTTATTTTTTTGTGTTACTCTTGAGCATATCGTACCCTCTACTAAGTGAACTACCAGCTTTGCTTCGTGAGACAAGAAATTGTAAAAATCTACAATCACTTAACTCATATATACCACAAAATTCTCCATATAATACTACTATAGATTCTTCAACCTCTCTTTGTAAATTTGAAATATCTATTGTATCTTCCAAATGTAAACAATCATAATAATACACATTCGGATAATCTAGCAAACCATCTAATTTAATACGTAGATAAAAAATAATACCAACTAAATAGACAAGAGAAACTTTGAAATAATAATGCAACCATTTTTCTCGCATTACTAAAATAGTTCGAGCTAATTCAAGATCTTTTTCATATTCACTAAAAATACTATCAATATTAACACACTCTATTAAAAAGAAATACGTAGTAGGATAATAAATACTAGATAAAACATTAGTAGCATCATTAAAAATTTTCAAAAAATCTAAAAAAAATTTGCAAACTTCCCAATGTTGCGAAGTAAAGTAATTTCGAGAATATTTTGGGAAATAAACATACATAATAAATATTTGTAATCAAAAGTTTAACGAAGCAACTCGAAGGTAGAATTCCAAGGAGTCGAAATATCTTTTGAAAACCTTTTTACCCTTCTCTTATGTTGTTTACAAAATTTTCCCCATACTTTCATAAAATGGGCACGACTCCATAAAAATTAAATTGCACTCTTTATTGGGGTGAGAGAAGTCTCAAGACTTCGTAAATCGTCTTATACACATAAATTTAAAATATGGCAAACACATTTAATGTGAAAAAATTATCCGTCAAAAGAGGGTTTGCAAATATTTTCTAATTCGAGAATGGAAGCGGTATTTGCTTTGCGGCATTATCAAAACCAATTGAAAATACTTTATTTATCAAAGTATATTCTTCTAAAACTTACCTAATTATTCTATAAATATTATGAGCCGAATGCTTTTCATCAAAAAATCGAAATGCAAGAAGTTTTTTTTTTAATGGTCCAGTCATCATCACCTATCCAATGACACGTAACACCCATATAAGAATGAATTTGCCAAGGATCACTCCAAATATCGCTACTTAAATGCACACGTCTATTGAATTCCGAAAAAAAATTTGCTAAAGATTTTTTTATTTTTTATAAAGATGCAAAAGTTCGTGTTTAAGAGTACTTTTCGGAATAGTTGGTGCTTGCGGAACCAACGTAATATTTATCAAATATTTCAAATTAAAATTTTCACCAAGAGTAAATGGAGCATGATCAAGGGCAACATATTCAGCTAATATTTGTTTATAAAGTGCATCAGTGTAACGGAATAAAGAATAAGTATTAGGATTGGCGTACCCGAAAATTTGTTGTTGCCTAGTGTCGATCCCCGCTTGCGTTGGATATTTTTTCGTCGATCTTGACTGAATGTTTTGTAACCATCTCCTTTTGTAAATTTGTATGTTTGTGAACAATATTTACAATTTATATTATACTTACTTTTGCTTTCATCGTATGCCTTGTCGAAGTGCAGCCACAAATCGAATGTACTCTCTCGGCCCTTCCGTTCCAAATTCATTTGCCGTCGACGTTTTTTCGACACCAGTAGGAGGATAAAGACTTTCTTGTGTTGGGACATGCTTGACGTTCGGAATGGGAACAACGTTGATATTATCGTCATCGTCTTCCCAATATGTATATTTACGATGATCATATATAGGAAAAGGATGTTCGGAATCTCCCATCGCCATCTTGGCCTTTCTAGTATTTCGCTTTCACTTGACATTTTTGAGAGAATTGAGGCGGGATTGAGAGAATTGAGAGAATTTGAGAGAATTGAGAGAATTGTTGAGAGGATTTGTGAGAAAAATGAAAGGAAGTTGATAGGTATTTATAGAAAAGGGGATGGTTATTTAAATTTTAAAAAAAAATTAATTTTTTTTTTGTTAAAGCAAAGGCCAAAGAGCCGTTGGGGCCTGAGCCCCCATTTAAAAAAAATGGGTCGGAACCGGCTGTTCCAAGCCGGTTTCGACAATTTAGGAACCGTTGGCCCGATCAACGGCCTGGTTCCGGGCCGGTCAAAGGCCGATTCGGGCCCCGGTTCCATTTGGCTACGTCTAGTGCCAAGTATGTGTTATCTTTCGTTGATGACATTTTGAGAAAAGTCTAGATTCCTCTTCTTAACCACAAGAGCGCGATACTTGATCGGTTCAAGTTATGTAAGGCGTGAATCGAAAAGTATATATGAAGATCAAATGCTTCGGAACTAATAAAAGCTTAGAATTATGTTCCTGGGAGCTTGGTCAAATTTGTGTAGAGGAAGGCATAACGGAGTTGTAGAAGTGATGATCGAAATCATATTAAATAGACTTGCTTTACTCTCGGATGCTTTGGATTAAGTGAAGATCTCTAGGCTAAAATAGTGAAGACCAATAAATCACCATTACCAAGAAGTGATTAGAAAACTCGAAAAGAAACATGATCGTGTAAGGCTATTGATTACCATAGAATGAGAGTGTTATGTTGCTTGTTTATGATTGTGGGAGTAACGTTCACTGGAGCTAGGGTTAAGGAAGTCCTTATTTCTAGGTTATGCACATGACTCGAAAGGATATAGGCTACTGTAGCAAAATTCACCTGTTTTTTTGTTTAGTAGAGATGTTATCATTAATGAATTTGCTCGCCTCATAAGAGGAGTAAGGGATCAATTACGAAAAAGATGTGGATGGTGTCCGGAAGCGGGTGAAGCTTCAAAGAGAGTCTAGAAGTGTTCAAAGTGCGGTAGATATGACAAGATCTGCAAAGTTGCCGGATTGTATAGTGGCTAACATTTATTTTCGGGTCACAAATAATTAAACTTTGAGGTGGTTAGTAGAGGTAGGTGAGATATAATGTGACGCCTTGAAAATTTGACATTTGTTTAATAGTAAATTCCAGTTATGGAATGACTGTGAATTCTTGTTTGTTGCTCAAAATTGGATTTCAAGGAATTAGGGATCGAAATTGGAAATTTCCCAAAATCGTCGATCAAATTGGATTAGGTTTCGACCGATTAGTCGTCACACCTTAGAATTAGAATTCTCGCATCCAAGCCTCGTTCCGACTAAAACAACTTGATATTGGACTAAATTACCCTCCGTCGATTGCTTTGGATATCTAATTTACTCTTGGTTGCAAAATGACCAAAATGCCCAACCAATTTTCGAAATTACCAAAACCGCCTTAGGGTTTTATGAACTAAAGGACATAACATTTAAGATGAAGAACCCACCTTATCACTAAAATCCCCCAAGTCAAACTTCTCTCTCTCTTCCTTTCTCTCTTCCTCCCTACCACCTCTCTCTCCCTCTCGTTCGCTCACGACTAGTCGTCGCGACCTAAAAGTAATTTTTTAGGCTAATAGATTATCAGGTTAATTTTGAAAACTAACCTAATACGGACTCTCCCAAGCCCTACCAAATCGCAACTTTAGTTAATTAGAATGATTTTAACTTTGGAGTCGCTACTAACCATTTTAGGTAGGTTGATTAGAAACCTAAATAAAAATAACGGGAGGACTATTTTATTCCTACGAACCGTAGATTATGGATTCGGGGACTTGATTACATTAACTAATTAAAGCTAATGCCCTTTCGGTACCTTAATTCCATGAAATATCCTACTTCAGGAACTTAAGCTTGATTGAGTTTGCTTTAAAGTTCAAAAGATGAAGTTATTTTTTTGGAGTTTTCGCTTTTTGGAATGAATGCAGGCGCGAATGAATGCAATAACATGAAACTATATAAATGACAAGATGATATGAAAAAAAAATGCAAGTTTAAGAGTCTAGTTACCCTATATGCAAAGATTAACTAATTAATTATGGCATGCGAAATGACATGGCATAAAACACAGAACGTGATATGAAACATAAGGCAATCCACCTTAACTACTTCATGACATGGATGGGCATGAATAGCAATCAATTATACAATCAAAGTAGACTAAATATGTGAAGACTATATGACATGCAAAACTATATGCTTGATGTAGATGGTATGCAAATTCTAAATTATATGACTTTAGCATGCGGATTAAAGTGGCTAGCCTAAATGAATGAATCCCGAGATGGTTCTACATGACATGCGAATGCCGTGGTAAATATAATACATAAAAAAAATGAACGGGAACATGCAACACATAATATGCGAAATTATATGATACGTAGATATGCAAAATGTTATTTTTAGAACATGGAAGACAACCAATGGGATATACAAAAATATGAATGCATGGATGATTTATGCTAATTTCCGAAAATATGGATGAAGGACTAAATGGTACAAGAAAATATGATGCAATCAAAAGATAAAGAAATATCTCCAACGAGCATATTTTTATTTTTGGCAATATAAGATGCATGAAATAAAACGCAACTTAAAGATATGCAAGTGATATTTCGAAAATATGGAATGCAATAGATGATACTCGAAAATATGAGATGAATATGCAAGATATGCAGGCATGATAATTCGAACTACGTGAGGATACGCCGAATATGCAATGAGATAATGCAAGATATATATGACAAAATTTTCTGATTTCGTCCCTGTTCTTTTGAATTTTCGGCCGGATTAAGAATATTCCGATTTGACTCTCTTGATTTAAATCTTAAAAAAAGATCCGATAAGATAAGGTTCTAAGAAACCATATCTTCCTAAAATTTTAATTAGATAAGGCTTCTAAGAAACCGTATCTTACTAAATTTTTAGGTATCTTAAATATATGGAATTAAATCAAGACACATTAACCGAGAGAGCATATTTCTAGTAAAGAAAGATAGCATCAAAATCGACATGAATATCCACATCTTATATTTTTTCGAAAATAATAATATTTATAAATCTAAATTCGGCTTTTTGAAGATAGCGAATCGGATCTAAACGACGATAGATCGATTAACTAAATTCCTATCTTTACTAAGTTGGAGGATCGTATCCGAATGGCGACGGATAAGTTTATTCAACTTAAAATAAATGTTGCCTATTAGGAAATTTTATTTCCTAATTTTAGATTTAGAATTTTTTATTCCGAAAACATGTCGAATGAGTCCAATTAATATCCAATTTTTGAAACCTGTGATATAAATTAGGTTTTTGATATGCAAAACTTGCTCCTAGAATTTTTTGAAAAAAATTCAGTAATTCATGCCCAAAAATCAGCAAGCAACCGGCATGTAATTCGAGCGAACCGGCATGTAATTCAAAGAAACTTACCTTTAAGCCCCCCACAAAAATCTGCATGATTAGTGATCAAAAACATGTAAAACACAGCTTATAGCCGGACCAAACAGCATGTTTACAGCGTAAAAACAGCAGTAAAAACATATCAAAACAGCATGCAAATCATCACAAATCGACGTTAAATCAACCCTAATAAGTATATGAGACTTACCTTGATTCGTCGGGTGAAACTCGAGCCGATTCGAGGTAGAAACTCCGCTGGACAGCAGAGTTGATTCAACGTCAACACCGAATGGTGCTTTCGGCAAAGATCAATGACTATTCTACATGGACCAGAAAAAATCCAAGGCTTCATGGATCTTCATCTGAACCCTTATCCACGTTTGACTAAGCCTCTAATTATCCCCACCGCTTGGACTTTACACTATGACCAGCGATCTTTTGGTCACGATGTAATCGCGAAGGTGCAGGTTTCTCGGTGGACCACCTTGCGTTCGTCAAGGATTGGTGGTCAACGGACAGCCTTTAAAAACTTGCAAACAAAAGAAAACTCCTTTGGGTTCGATTAGTGAGAACCGGTACAATAGGATCATCGTCTCCACAGGGGACGGCCACATGTGATCGCAACTTTGTTGAGCACGCAGCAGGAGAGGAGATTCAATGCACCGAGGATAGTGAAAGAACGCCCAAAGCGAAGCCACCACCTAAGCCGGTCATATTGAGGAGTCGACCAAGGAACTTTAGCACTTGTTCGTCCCCTCGTGGGTTATCCTTTGGCCTTTTGTGTAAGACCCGCGACTCCCTCCTTTTTCTCGCTCTCAAAATTCTGGCCCCCCCCCCCCTCACAACCCTAGGCATAGTATTATATATATATAGAATTTAGGGTCTCCTAAACCTAATATGACTAGGATTCAATGTAGGCCGTTAGATTAGGAATCTTAATAGGATCAACTCTTAGCCGTAGGATTTAGAAATTGTGATAATTAAGAGTCCTAAACTATTAAAATCCTCCATAATTTCTGCCACAAGAGGGGGAGCATGGGCTGGCCGAATTTCATCGACGTGCGGGCTCAATTGCGTAAATTCGAACTCAAATGGACTTTAATCAATTTAAAAAATATTTAAATAAAAGCCTTGTATATTTAAATCTGCTATAAATGGGCGAATGAGTTTAAAAATTAGGTCCAAACCCTATTGATTTTTCGGCTCACATACTTAGGAATTGCAAAATGTTTGCCCGTCGGCCTAAATCCAAATCGCCCGTCAAATTAAGTCAATCTTGCACCGCCGATGCAGATAAATGCTAATGCAAATGTATAAACATAAAAATGAGAAACATTAAATATGTTATGCATGACAATTATTTTTGACGAGAACTAAAGTTAATTCTCATTTTTATGAAATATGACTCGGTTTATGAAAAAATAAAATTTAGGTGTCAGCCACACCATTTGCCCCCCTTTTCACTTTCTTCTTTTGTTTTGGTTGCAAGAACACCCTCTAGCCACCATCACCGTCGCCACTACTTCACCGTACCACTACTACCACCTCAGGCCACTATACATCCATCACCGACCACCGTCGAGCCCCGGAATAAATGCGGGAAGCCTAATGCCAACCTCGCCCGCCTTGCTGCATACTGCTTTTGTTTTGCCGTATGCACTGTTGTTGCCGTGGCTGTCTCTCCTTCCACAGCCTTCGTCCGACCACTTCAACCCTCTACCGACCTCCGGCTACCACCCTCGACCGCCCGTAGCCGCCGGGAGAAGCCGAAATAGCCTAGCGATCCGCCTTGCCCAATTTTCACCCTTACTTGATGCCGCCTGTTGTCCGGCGCCCTCCACCACCTTCAGCTCACTTCTCCGCCTACTTCCGATCACCTCACATTTCCCAAAGACCCTTCCGAACCTCCACCGACAACCTCACGAAGCCCCGATACTATTGGAACCCCGAACGCCCCTCAAACCAAAGCTTTTTCGCCATCCATGTTCCGCCGAACGTTTTGTTACGCTTTCGGGCTTGCCGCTCTGCCCTTGCCTTCGTTACTTCAACCACCACCGACCACCATAACCTCCCTCCGACCACCTCACACCTCCATCGTCGACCCCGGAGCCGTCCGTCGCCTATAGCTCGCCATAGGAGACATTATAGCCCCGGACCAACCCTCGCCGAGCCTTGTTCCTAGAGCCGTACTCTATTTTTGGGCTTGAACCGTGGGCTACCAAGCTAGGCCATGGTCCAAACTAAGCCGGGCCGTATCCCGGAAGCCGGACTAAGTGTCTAGGCCTTGTGTCGGGCCGTGGGCCAAGTTGGCCAAAAGTTTGGGCCAAGTTGTTCAAGATTTTAGGCCAAGTGTCCTTGAGTCCGAGTCCGTGATCCGATCGTGTCCAAGTTCGTGTTTGAAAGATTTTGAGGATCGCCGTCGCACTCATCTCGTCTAATTGACTGTGAGTTGACCTCTAATCCCTTGTTAGGACGCTAATTACGTTCGAAATTAGTTTAGTTAGATTATTAGGATTTTTAGGTAAATTAATTAGGGTCGGTTTAGGTTAAATGGCCCTAATTAGTTAAGTTAGTCCGATCGTGGCTAGTTGAGATGAGATTAATTGATTGAATGATTGACATCGTTTGTCGCGAACGAATGATAGGTTGCATACGAGTATACGATCGATTGGCGAATTGGATTATATATGCATAATGGAATTTGATATTTGTTATTGGATTATATGGCTATGCTTGATCGATCGCCTATATCGATTAGTTGATCGAATGCCTTGATTGATAGCTGGTTAATTGATTGATTGTTTGGGGGTTAATCACCCCGTTTATAGATGCAAAGTTTGGTGGATAATATGCATGTCTCATGTGACCATATATGAATGTGAAAGGTGTGTTTAGCATAAAAAGGCTTGTGGCTAGGTCCCGAGCAAGTTTGCACGATCATTTGGCTAAATTCAAAGATAAAATGAGTCGATTCTTGATCGGTGCTTGAGTAGTCACATGATGGGATTTTCCCCGACAACGTCTTGCCGTGTTGATTGAAATTTGTAACTTGTTAGATACATATCTTTCCGTGATGGTGAATTGAGTAGATGCCGATCGCAGACTTGTGACGGACCGAAACCCCTATAGGAATTCCTAGTAGTTTCATGCCATAACAATCGGAATCACACGAACCATGGAATGCCATCACCGAAGTAAGGGACGAAGCCTGGTCATGCCAGTAGACATTGCCAATCGTAGTGTAAAGTCACACCAATTGTGTGCAATGGGCCGATGGCCATTAATAATTGGATCACGTGTGGTGTCCGGTGTATGCAATTTGATGTGATGCCTATTGATTGTTATGATTGCCATATTAAGTCGAGTATTGCATACTATGTGGCTTTTGGCGGGTAAACTTGCATGTGATTGGATATTTGATTTGTGATATGTGATTGATTGATAGGGTGCTCCGCGTGAATTAACACCCTAGCCGGGTTTAGGTGTTGACTCACGCAGATTTTTATCTCACTTGTTGTTAAACATTTTCGGTCCACAAAGATGTAGCGACCGGTCAAGTTCGGGGTCCCGGTCGACCGGTTCTACGATAGCGTGTATCGATCCGGAGCCGGTGACAAACAAGACTTGAAAACTTCACATCACCACGATCTAGGTGGATGAAGGTTTACCACATCGAGTGGCACATGTCTTCAAAACCCGATTTCCGGATGATGGGGTGGATACTTAGGGCCCACTCCGTGGACTCGAGAGGCCGCCCGACTCGATTCCACCTATTCCGTCCCGAGTTCCGATGGAACTCGATACGCCGGACGGGGAGATCGTAAACCCAAAGCACGACTCCGACCCCGATCCTAACCCGATTGATGAGAATATCGTTAAGCCTTCTTCTAAACGATCGCTAACCTCCAACTGTGACCCTTCACCATGACTTTGAGAGTTCGTAATCTTTTTGACATATACTAATGTGAGCTACACTGACATGGTTCTTTTGGAGTAGATGAGAGCTTAATCATACCCGACTCTTTTACCCTTTTGTTGATCTTATAGAGCTACCCCGAAGAATGAGGTTGTATATGACTGTAGTTCTCAGTAGGGTTAATTGTCATTTGCTTTTGGTATTGTGTTGACAACCGTACTTGTATATGACTCGATGTGTTTGATTCTATTTGCTATCTTGTTACATTTGTTGGTTTGGGGGTGTACACGTTTCCACTAGCGTAATATGGTACCATAGGTCAATAGCACCATTGAGACGTTATCCTTCATGACTTGAGACAATTTGGTAGGGATGTTGCGTGCTCGAGACTCGGGGATATGACATATAAGGATAGTTGTTATATGCATATAATGAAGTAGATTATTTTGGTGCAAGTAGAAACAACTTCGGTATGTAGATGCAAAGAGTGAAGACTACTGGAATGTTGCAAGTGACTAAGAGTTATGTGAGGAAGCATCAATGCGCTTCAACGTATAGTTAATAAATTCTATGAGTATTCAATTTATTGTGAATCATAAACTGTCAAGACCGTTAATATGTACTTGAATGGAGGGAGAACACTTGTCTCATGCTTCACATATTCGTACTATTGGTCGTCTTAATTATGTCGTGGATAGTACTAGACTTAATCCATCACATGTAGTCAAGAGAATGTATATGGTAAATCCAAGTGTATATTGGGATACCGAGGATCCTCCTAGCTTTTTTGTTAGGGATGACATAAATTTGGGTATGTTTTAGAGGATGCAATTTAGATAGGGTAGCGGTGACATTTTTTAGAACTTGGGTTATGTAGTGAATCGAAGGATGGTGGATTTTTTAGCCATTTTTGCGTTTACTTTCGTTGGTTGTGTCGTAAGTTGTAAACACAATGATTTCTTCAATGCCCGAAGTTGGAAACATGGTGACAATAGCGGGACTTGCGAGAGGGGGTGTTATCTAATGACTTGTTAGTAATGTTGATACGAAGTACTCGATGCGTTGTTCATGAAATTTCAAAAGTAACACGGAGAATCGAGTTCATTTTGCGAACAAAATTACCGTTGTCGTGTAAGTTCGTATAAACAGAAAATAAGATTGGAAGGCTAACCTTTAGCCAAATGAAAAACGAGTATGCGTAAGATTGATCCGAGCCCAAGGAATGTCATTGTCTCCTTAAGACAAATTTGTCCCCTCAATTCGGACAAATTTCGTACTCGAGGACGTTGAACAATTGTCTCCCAGGATAGAACGGATTGCGTTCCTCCGAAGTGGTACTTCTTCGAAAGACTCCAACGAACGTAACTTTGCGAGAATTATCGCACAAAATGTATGAGGGGAAAACAAGTGTGCAAGATTTTAAAGAAACCGAAATGTATGCTCGTAAAAAAGAAAACGTGTCCCGAAATGGCCTATTCGAGGACTATTTATTTTTGGAAGGACGAAAAGCCACGAAGAATCACGAAGCTTGAATTCGGGCGGTACTTTTTCATCACCGACCGACTCCTTACGAACAATTGTATTTGTTCGTTATTCTCCGAACAATTGCAACTGTTCGTTCACGGACGAATGTCCAGAAATTTCTAGACAATTACGTTCGGCTATGTGTCTATTCGGCAAAAAATAAAAGACTAATGGGCAAAAAAAAAAAATAAAAAATGGAATATAAGAAGCCCCGACGCCCGGGCCCGAACCGAGCCGAGCCGGCCGGACGGCGGCCCGCGCGCGTGGCCGAAATCCATTTGCGTAGGTCTTCCCTCCTCCACAAAAGTGGGGTGCCCCTTGGGGCCCAAGCCCATTTGTGAGGTTCCACTTAATAAACCCATCTCCCATATACCCTCATCCTATGTGGGACTCCCACATTTCCTTCTCATTCACTCTAGAGGGATAAATTCCCCAACAATTACTACATCGATTTAGCATGTCAAGAGAGAATGTGACCTTAAAGAAGGTTCTTGTAGTAGAGAATTCTATGGACATATAGACCGAGTTCATTCCTTTAGAGAAGTCCCGCTTGAGCTTGATAATCGTCTATCATGGTTGAGTGCTCATTAGAGCAGTGTGCGAAATTATAAGATAACACTTGTGCCTTTGCTTTGGATGAAATGGGGAGTTGGGAAACACTTGAGCAATCGAGCGATTTTATATTATTTACTCTCTGGTTTCATTATAGATTGCTCAACAAATAGCTCTCTTGTCGAGTAGGTACCGACATTTGAGTTGAACTACTTAAATTTCAAGAGTCCTTATGGTTCCTTGTTGATTTATGTGATAATTTGTTCTCTTGTGTTTAACTTAAATTTCAAAATCCCTTGAATTCCATTTTTTTTCACACAACACTCATTGTGTTATGCCAAATCAAGAGTATAGCAAGAATATGGCTAATCGGATACAAAACCTGTAGTAAAATTGACCACTAGACATGACATGACACGAGACAATACGATTATTAAACATGTTATTATGTCAAGTGTCAATATGCTTATATATTAACTTATAAACTGTTTATAAACGATAACTCGTATAACACGTTTTCACCACAATTCGAGACATTGTAAATTTCACTTTACATTACATCCAAATTTTAATATGACATGGTTTTGCATCCCTATGGAGTTTTGGATAGAATATACATTAAAAAAAAAGTGATTTCATTTCTACCATTATCATGATATTACATATTCTAATCCGATTCGGTACCTAAATGTGGCTTTTACTTTTCCTTATCATATTTTTTAAAGTGTGGGTGTTATTTTTATAAACTTGTATCCTTTAGATATGTGGCTTAGTCATGTATTGTTAGAAAGTTGACCCGTTGGTTCATATCTAAACTGTTTCACTGCCTAAAGTACCACATGATTTTAATCGTCGACTCGAACTCGTTTATGCGAAATACAAACTTATTGATTTATAGGTCGTGTTTTGTTGTGCCAATGGGTCATCTTGAGAAATTCTGGTCCGACGCACTAGATAATGCTTGCAGCTTCTTCTGGACTTGCACTGATCATGTTTCTTTTTTGGTTTTTTCTTTTTGGAAATTTTTAGCCAAGTGATGTTGAGAGATCTTCATGCACAATCATAATCCAAATTCATCTGAAAGTTCCCCCTGGGCACTTCCCCAGTGTCAAGAATGTAGTGCATCACATTATGACACATTGCTGCAATTAGATACAATACATATAGTACCATGTTGTAAAATCATTTGACGACGTTACAGCGATTTATGAAATAAGTGTCAAAGAATTGCAAAAAATAACTGTAATCCTTAAAAATGGTAAAAGAGTAGACCACAAGTTGAAAATGTAGAGTTAAGCATTCCGCAACACAAAGTGTTACGCCATGGCGATTATTGCTTAACTCACAACTAAAACTTGTTTCGCGAAAGATGAATTATTTGCAAAGCATTTTTCTAAAAATGATTATTTTTATAACTTATAAAAATAAATCAATGAAAAATATGCTAATTGTTCACGAAATGCTTAGATATAAATCATTGTGAATAGTGAATATGTTTTTATTAAATAATTATTTTAAGTTATATAAATCCTGGTCACATGTTCGAACCGTAGGCGTTTGCGCCAGAGCTAGGTGGCGTTCGCGCTAATACCGGTGTCTTACCCGAAGTGCCATGGTGGTGGAGTCCTGCGCGCCTTCCCGAGGACTAGTCGTGCTTCAATGCTGATTTGAGCGTAAGCTCGTCGGCCGCGCGGAACCTCGATCATAAATATATATATCCAAAACTATAAAATGGTGTTTGCCGGTATGAAACAATGTCGGCATCGTCATGAGAAGTCGTGTCTGATGTGACCTTTGTCTGCATTTGAATTTTTCCGTTTCCACCATCTTGTGGCTGGCTTAATTGATGAAGGGCTTGTTTCCATATTATTTTATTTGGAGCCCCCTCCACTGCAATCAATTACTCCTCAGTCTACAAAATCCTCGATTTGTCTACCACTTCTATTCTGCTTCTACTGCATCTGGGTTATATAGCTCAATTGCTACTTGTGCTGCAGCGATGCAATGGTGATAGACTCGCTTTAATAAGCAATATATATGGTTTGTTTTTTGTCAAACAGTAATATCTATGATACAAAACGAACATAATGTGTCATTGTATGATTCAATTACAATAATTATCAGAGCTATACGCCATGAAACTCTCATGATCATTTTACCTACGTAAATTGTATTGAATAAAGATTTTACATGAGAGATTTTGTATGGTGTAAAGCGGTTAACTTATTGACTTAAGATTTTAGAGAAAATTATTCCAATACCCAAAAAGAACTTTAACTTTAGCATTTGTGATAATTCTATAAAAAAAATTATTTCATAAAAAACTTTCAACTTTTACATTTGTTCTAATTCTACCTTAAACTTTTGCTTTTATCCTAATTCTACCGGCCTATGACAAAAAAAATCCTCAATTTTAAAATTTGTCCGAATTATATAAAAAAAATTATCTCCTAAAAAACATTCAACTGCTACTTTTGTCCCATTTTTATCATCGTTGGCGTTTCATTCATAATCACCATTATTTAATCATATATGGTATTTTCACCTTGTTAATGAATTACACATCATTAAAATTGATATGAAAAAACTCATAAATTTATCTTCCGTAATTTGCTTTATCTACATATTGTCGAAAGATATATACCACTTAAAATGATGCGTTTCGTATTCTTTTCGATACTCGATAATTCAAAAATTAATTAAACATGAAAATATTTGGACGAAATTTACCTTCACGTACTTTTAGGGACTGGATATCTAATCCAGAAAACGAGTGGTGGGAGCCGGGTGGCTGAACGAAAATATCTACAAGCACAACGTGCTCGTGGGAACATAAATAATGCATGCGTCTGTATGAGTTTAATATTCCTAATTTAACCATAATTTAGTTTTTGAAACTTCAATGAGTTTAGAATTATGCTCATTTGAAGGGCCTTACGCCCAACCGACAAGCTTTTTGAACGGGATAATAATGCTTGTAATTATTTTGTCGTGCCATAAGTGATGTTTGAAAATTGCTGCCCTTCTCTGCACAAAACTTCATGGGCAATCAATCAAATTCATAAAAACCCCCCCCCCGAACCCGGGCCCTTTTACGATGTCACGAACATATCGAATCATATTGCGGTGCGTCATATAATTCAGCACAACAATATAATAACACGTCGTGAAATTATTTTTCCAATTGGTCCTCGTAATTAAGGTAAAAGAGTTGCAAAACATGAGGTGGTCCGCATATTAATGTACGTGAAGCCGTTTTTTAGATGAAATTTTTATGAATTGAAAATTCATGTCAGAATCCCCATCCCAAGGACCACCTCGTGGTTGACGTATTTGACGAAGCAGTTGTCCCTGCGCTTCAATTATAGAGACGAGCAGAAGAGATTGAAAGCGATCTCACTACCACGAGACAATATCGTCATTGATTACGTTACGGTGCTCCATACTTCATGCTCAACCATAAAATCCAAATTCATTATGGGATGATAATAGTTGCGGGAGCATCGGGCTCTATTTATCGGCTCGCAAGCTCAACTCAGTCCTCGTCATATAATTTAAATTATGGTGCGGAAATATCTCACACATTGGAACAATCCTAAAGTTCCAATCTGATTCCGTCGGCCAATCCAACAACATCATTGTTCATTTAGACTAAAATCAATTATGGTTATAACTTGCTACGATAGATCAACAATGGAGATGCTGACATGAAGGCTAGCAACCAAGATGTCGACTAAGAAGTTACCGAGGTGAAGACTATCGGCCTAAGAGTTACCGGTTAAGGAGTTGCTAATTCTTTCCTTGTCGGTTATATATTAAGCTACCGACTCTTTACATGCCGATTATGTTACCGATTCACTAGAATAAATGCCTATCTCTGAAGTGGATTGACAACGTATCAATGGAAGGTTGTATTGGATGAAGTCCTTTGCTATTTATCAATCTTCAGAGGTGTTTATTGAGGTATCCATGCTCATGGATGAATTTTGGGAGATAATTCTTACGGTTGAAGAGTCAAGACTTCAAGTTTCCATGTCTTTAATGCTTTGTAGTTCCTATGTCTTTTAATGCATTTCTAGTTACTAGGATTTTAATAGCTTTTTGGTTCTTATGTCGTCTAGTCCCTATGTCTTTAATTGTCGTCGAGTTCCCATGGAATTTTTAATTGGGTAATTCGGGAGTTTTTAATGTTTTGTCTATTTTCTATGCCCGAGTCTCTCTATTTAATGAAGTGAAATATCCACTGTAACGTAAAAGATTGGTTGATTTGATGAAAATTAATACATGAGAGATTTTGCTCTCTTGAGTGAATATCTTTGCGGATCAAATCATTCCTTGGTCTCTTTATCCTATGGGAGTGGATTACTATTCGGTGGTAAGTCAAAAAGCCATTTATCTTCGGCCGATGATATCTTTAGGCTTTAGTGGTGAGCTTTTCTATCCCGAAGCCCTTTATCCTCCATTGGTGGCATTACCTTTAGACCGTGACGGGGAGCTTTGTCAATCTCGATTTGTATCGTCCGTTGGTGGCGTAGTCTTTATGCCTTGGTATGGATCATATCTATCCTGCATTTGCATCCATCTATCACTATCCATCCCTCCAATTATATTTTGTCCTTCCATTCCTTCATCCATCACTCAAAATGAAATTCTCCTGCCACACACACATCCGTAATGCTTGTAGTTTATGTTCGTTTGCAACAAGTGATGTCTGAAAATTTTAGCCCTTCTTCTATATTTCCAAATGATGTTAAAAAACCTTCATGTTTAATCAATGGGAATGTATGTACATTGATTATGTATGGAGGAAGCACCCCAATGTCGCGTCGGCAACCTTGGTCGACAAACTGAAGCTACTGATGTCGTTACATCCTCAATCTTACAAGTTTCAATGACTCAGTGAAAAAAGAGGTATATAGAGATTTTTAATTTAGGTTCATGTCAATATATACGTGTCAATTTTTAATTGACTCATAATGAATAAATGGCATGCCACGTCAGCTGATGACTGAATATTCTCAAGTCGATGAATGTTCTCTCCAGAGTTCCCCACCCGAGGACCAGCAGCTGGCAGTTGACGTGTTTGATGACGCAATTGTACGAATTGAGAGGTGAGCGGGAGAAATTGAAAGCGACCCCACTACCGTGAGATGATGTCGTCATTGATTACGTTTCGATGCTTTATACTTTGGTCTAGTTCGTTGGACCTCTAAACGAGAGATAGAGAAAGTATAATATTACTTGAAAACTTGTTCTAAGTACAGTAGAGGTTTGAAGAAATTTGGAAAAATTACCAAAAAAATCCTAAATCTATTGCGATTGTGACAATTTAGTCTTAAACTTTTCAATTATGCCTAATTCAATCCTGAATCTTTAGACAACTCAGCGAATTTAGTCCTAAAACTTTTCATTACTTCAATTTAGTTCTAAACCTTTTGATAATTTATCAATTTAGTCTTAAATCTTTTGAAGTTTTGCCATTTTAGTCCTAAACCTTTTATTTGAGTAATTGGCCAAAAGGACTAAATTGATAATTCATGAAAATATTTAGGACTAATTTGGCAAATCATTAAAAGGTTTAGGACTAAATTGGCATAATTGAAAGGGTTAGAACTAAATTGACAAATAAGACTAATGGTGAGGCTTGTGAAAACACTTTTCAAATACCGTATTATCTCTACTATGAACGATTTGTAGTCTATCTTGAAGACACGATTTAATCCTCCAAAGTCTCTCGCAAAATTACATACAAAGAAATGCCGTAACCTCTTAAATTAATTCGATTTATTACATGATATAATGATATACATCACAAGTAAAGTGAATAATTAAGATGCAAGTAAGCACAATAAAAAGACTTCAAACATGATATTATTTAAATTTCAATTGTATAGTTTTATCTATAGTAGAATCGTATACTACTCATCTTGTGGAGTAAGTCTCATTGATCGCACCTTGTAAATCTTTATCTCAATTTATATTCTTATTTCTTTTATTTGATTGTTACGTTCGTGTATTTTTTGCAACGGCATGTCGCATTGTTAGCCCTCTTTTTCTTGATAAGTGATCTTTATTTACTTGACTAACATCACATGTAGGTGACCTACTGCCAAATAAGACTAATGGCTAAGCAAAGGCTCAAGAAGAGTTCAAGAGGACTAGGGCACGCATGATAATACTTCTAAAGTAGAAATTCATTTGGTAACATAACTTTTGAAGCGAGAAATTCGTTTGGGTTACGTAGCTCTATTTTTCTACTTTTGAAGTAATGTTTTTGCAACAAAAAAAAAAAAGTAATGTTTTGCTTCGAAGTTGTATCAAACCACTTTCGAAGTAAAAATCTCTCTTTTCACGGCAAATCACTCTCTATACTCACTCCAAAACACACCTCTGCTGTTGCCACCCAAAGTCGCCGACTCCCACCCCCTCCCCCGGGTCGTCCACGCCACCACCACCCACTCGCTTGCTAGTCTGTCACACTGTTCGGCGGTTGAAGTAAAAAATAAATAATAATTTTTAATTTTTAAAAAGTAAATAATATCTTTTAATAATAAAAAAATTTTAAAAAAATTTCCAATCGTTACCAAAAGAATTTATGTTCCAAAAGAAGAAATTTTGTGCTATTATCAAATGATTTTCTCTTATCGAAAATCAACTTATGGAGCAAAGTTGATATGTGAAACGTGGTGCCATGTGCACCCTAAAATCACTAATTCCATCTCACCGAGAGAGAACCCACCAAAAGACAACCACGAAACATTCTAGCAAAGGAGCAATAATGTCTTTCCCTCTGTAATCTTATACCCTAAGAATCACATAAGAATCTTATCAGCTGCAGCAAGACTAGAATGAGGTTAGGACGATAAATTTGATCCTCAGCCTGTAAAAGAGTTCCATTCCATGCAAAAGTGATGGGATGAAACTCTTATACCATTCCATGCAAGATTTCACTAAGAGTTTAGCAAAAGACTTGCCTTCCCATTGTTTTAGTGCCTAGGGCAGCACACAATTTCCTGTCACCAACTTACAGAGATTTAAAATCCTACTCGATTCTTCAAAAAGTTGCACTCGAAAAATAGATGGACCCGAGCACCAGGGGACATACTAAGCATCCAAGTCCCTTCCACTTCTTTACTTTATCCGAGACTTGGAGCTTCTTCAGAATAACCAACCAGCATAAGGAGCCAAATGTGGGGATATTCGGTGAAACCACACCAGTCTAAGCCAAGCTACTTTTTACTCCCTTATCTGATTCCAATAGTCAGTAGAAGGAAAAAGGCCAGATTGGGCGCCTGTCAAGATCAATCATCAGCCGATTAAGGATGAGGAACCAAATCAGAACACAAAGCAGCCAGTACATGAACAAGAGCATCTGATCTGGTAGGAGAACAGTCCCATAAGTTGGCATTTAAGCCAAGTGAAGGATCATGTATCATTCCATGGGGATAGATAGCAGACAACGCACCAAAACGACGCCATGTCATAAAGAAGTCTTGTCCATTCCCAATCAATTGTTTGATATGAGACTTTAAGGAAAGACCCAAGTTTAAGTAGTTTCCTCCAAGCAAAGGTCCTCTCTCCTCGAGCTTGAACAACCCAGATAGATTCATCCTCAAGCAAATAGAAGTGTGTCTACCCATATGGAACCAGATTTTTGAGAGAAGTTTCTTCAAGGCACGAGCAATGTTCAAAATCACTAAATCCCTAAGCCCCAGACCTCATTCACACATAGGCATGCAAACATCAATTTAAGAGACCTTGGCACCTTTTAACAGCATCAGGTTCTCCTTTCCATAAGAAAGCCCTACATTTTTGCTCAATCGTCTTTGCGACTTTTTTGGGTGAATTACCATTGGACACTGAAAGTTGGTAATGCCAAAGATAATTGCTTTAATGAACTGAAATCGTCTAGTAACAACATCAACTCAAGGTTTTCACACCTTATCACTTGGTTTACCTCTTATTAAAGGAAAACCGAGATGTTTGACAGGCAAAACACCTCCTTGAAATCCACTCAACCTGACAGATTCAGCAGCTTGCGCATCATTATATCATGCAAAGAAGATTTTAGTCGTTTGAGAATTTAGCTATAACACTGAGAGACACTGAAATTGATGGAAAAGAAGAAGGTATGCTGCAACGAATCCTCATCTTCCTTACAGAAAATCATCAAATCATCTGAAATTTTTAAAACTTAGAGGATGAAACTTCAAATGACCCCGGCTGCAGCATCATCAAGCATACTAGAGAACACATCCCTTACTATTACAAACTATTACAAGATAATGGATCCCCATGCCTTGAAACCTCACACCAATTTGAAGAAGCCTTTGAGGGCTCCATTACGTTAAATAGAGAAATATGGAGATGTGATGCAAGTAGCACTTCACTGTAAAAACTGATCTGGAACTCCAATAACAGTAAGTACTTCAAGCAAAAAATCCAATCTTACAGAATCAAAAGATTTCATACAGTCGGCCTTGATCATGAATCGAGAAGAAGTTCTTGTCATATGAGAAATACATCTGCCCTCGACAAAAGCAGCCTGATTTTACTGATAAAGGGAGGCAGAAAATGATTCAATCTAATGGCAAGATTATTAATAATGCATTTGTAAATTATATTGCAGCAAGAAATGGGTCTGAACTGAGACAGTTTTGCAGCATTTGGAACCTATGGAACCAAAGAAACAATTGTTGCGTTAACTCTTTTCTGCAGCTTAAAACTCTTTAAAAACGTCGAGAACTGCTTTAGTGAAATCACCACCAACCACTGATCAAGCCTTCTTGAAAGAATGCGCTGTGAAACCATCAGGGCCAAGGGATTTACCACCATCCATGGACAAAGCAGCCTGCTTAATTTCCAAAATGTAATTGGATCAGTCACAAAAGCTTGCTGCTCCTCGGTCGATTTGAAATCCAATAAAGAAGATGGCAAGGAAAAGTTCTGACAACGACTATTAGGGCTTCCGAAAAGACTCTCCAATATTTTTGTGACCCAAATTCTTTCCGCGTTTTCGAATACAAAACTCCATGTGATTTCTTGAGCTCCTGACCATTATTACTCTATGAACAGTATAGAGCTTTGATCATCAAGTCTCAACCATTTAACTCTGGATTTTTGTTCAAAGAAAGCCTCCTCAGCTTCCTGAAGCTTCCAAAGATGAGATCTAGCTTTAATTAGATGTGTCAAACGGATGGATCGATTGGGTTGAGGTTGGGTCAAATATGGTCCGATCCATATTGAACCATTGAATCCGTTTTAATCTATTTTTATACAAGTACAAATGTAACAATTCATACCCGACCTAACCAATACACAACTCATATTACTTAAATACTTCGATATTTAATCAAATTTTGAAATATTTATTTATTATAATTTATTAATTATAATAAATATTACTAAAACACTTTCATGCAATTGAATTTTTTAGTTTTTCTAAAAAAAAATTAATCTTTGTAATTTTTTATAAAAAAAAAATTTATTATTACCTACCGCCCATAACCTCCACACTCTGCAGCCCTTCACCAACCACCCGCCGCCGCCACCTCGCCGCCGCCCACCTCCACAAAGGAGCCTCATTACCTAGCAACCATTGTTGATTCTCATCCACCTCCAAACATTCATCCACAGGTAAACAAGTAATTTATTCCAACCTAGGACAAAGATTGGTATTTCATTAGTTGAGTCAAGTCATCATGTTTTAGCACTTTTGAGACACCTCGGTCTTTATTATAAACTTGATTTAAGGATTTTAGGATTTGATCGTATGGGCGACAAAATCCTCTCAAGTCTCGATTCCTCTCACATTAACGACTCGTGATCTTTATCCAAAGAATCTACAAATGGCTAGTTTTTTTATGATTGATCCTCGAAGTGGTTCTGTCTAGCATGAAGCTTGGCGGACGAAGAGTATATAAAAGAGCACCAAATTCAAAAAAAGTGAGAGAGAAATCAAGAGTTCATTATCCTTATTCAAAGAGAGCTTTACTTATTCAAAATTATCTACTTAAGCGTTTAATGTGAATCTTGTGAGAGGTGTATATAGAGTCAAGTGTGTAGAGTGAGATAGCCTTAATGGAGGTAGCACTCGCTTCCTCGAAAGTGCTTGTGGTAATCACATTTTTTATAATCTCTCATTTGGTTACTTAGTGAAATCCAAACAAGATCTTGTTAGTGTGAGAGTAGACATAAGCTTACCAAAAGCCGAACCACTATAATCTCTTGTGCATCGTGTTCTACTCTTTACTTGTCTCTATTAACTATTTAGTAGAAGCATTGCATAGTTTTGTCAACTACTTTTGCTCCTATCAAACTTGATTATTTTATTTCCGCATTATGTTTTAAAGTTTAATCACAAACACCTATTCACCCCCTCTAGGTGTTAGTTCTAGCCAAACAACAGACAAATCTCATCTCGTCACTTATTTTGATGATTCGACCACCAATTCCTTTAAGTCAACCTTCAAGACACTGATCTCATTGATAGGAGCAACAACCAAGTAATTCAAAGTCCATTGAGCACCGACACCAATAGAACCGAACCCTATAATACTCGGTCCTCCTCATTTCACTGTCCAATTCAACAATTTGCCCTCTAATTTCACCCGTCTTACCCTCGAGAAGTTCAATCGTGCTCATAGCTACAATAAGCAAGCCAATTGACTCTTTATACGCCCACATCGAACCTCACCCCTCTCGGCCATCTTAGTTTTTTTTTAAGCATATTAGATTCATCTGCTCCACTCATCAAAAACATAAAAAGTATTTTTCTTACAAAAGAAGAAGAAAGAATAAAAGAATTGATAGCAAAAGCTTAAGGGTGAGCGTTGAGTCATGTCGGGGCCTATGTTGCACGAACACTTCTTCGAGGGAGATTTTTGCATGTCGGACATGGCCGGACACGCAGATAATACGTATCGGAGCGTTGACACGCGGTCGACCAAACGAACTCACGTGTGTCCAAGGTAAGATGAAAAAGTTTTTAGTGAAGTCAAAATAAGAAAGACCCAAATTTGACTTAATCTTCGTCCTCCCCTCCATCTTTGCTTTCGTCGCGCCTCTCCTCTTTGTCTCGCGCTTTGTCCCTCGGTGCTTTCAGCTTTGTCGACTTTGCTTACACCTTGCGACTCGACGCCTCGTGGCCGCCGGCCTCGCCTCAGGCCCTCAGCTTGCCATTTCGGCTCGCCACTAAGTTCAGAGACAATGCCTTTAATGCTCGACTCGGTATTTCGCCGCTCAATCTCTCTTGCTCTCACCAGTCGCCGCTCACCCACTAAGTAGAACCCTAGCTATGAAAAGAATTGGTTCTCTTATGCTTATCACACGTGGAGAATAGCCCATTGGGCCTTTCCGCACCTATGGACTGCAATTTACTTTTTGCCCAAATGAGAACGCATCCATTATTATTGGATTTGATTTCTTTAGGACAGATAATTTGATATTAACAAACGGTGGATCATTGTTTTTAGTGTAAATTCATTATGGACTCTTTTTTTTTATTATTTATCTGTGAAATCATAAAATTGATACTTTATGATGTATATATAACGTGTCCCAAACAGTATCGAAATTCTCATGTTTTGCGAAATCACGTATCGGCGTGTTGTGTCCCGCCGCGCTTGTATCGTGTCGATGCATCATAGGTTGGGGCACAAAGCGACGTGGGATTTTCTTCTGACTACATCATCAGAAAAATGGAAATTGAATCATATTTAGAAAATTGTTTAGATAATTCACTCAAATACTTGACTAATAAAATATGATATCGAAATGATGTTGTAGTGGGCCTAACCTCTCTCCACAATAACCAAACATCGAACTGCAATCTTTGGATTTCTTGTGAAATGACTAGCTCCTTCACCTATGCCCTAATCATGCAAGGCTTTTCATAAAATGATTGGTGGAGACTCTATTGTTTCGATTTTAAGTTTTAAAATCGAAATTTCAATAGGGATGAGCGGTTCCTAGTTTCTTTCAAATTTCACATGGAACCTAGAACATATCTATCGAAATTGATTCCCCATTTTTTGAAACCCGAAACCTATCATGCATATCTTGAAACCTATAATTTACCATATCATAGGTTTCGGGGCGGTTCCAAGATCTACCCGAGTTCGACCTAGATTTTTAATTGAAAATGGTTATAGTGAATTGTCACCTCTAATGATATCATGTATTGTTATAATCCATTGATTATAACTCATATTTAGACTCACGAATAATATGAAACATTTCGGAGAGATGAGCGTCTAATCTCTTTCAAGTTTCACATGGAACCTAAAACCTATCCATCGAATCGATTCCCTATTTTTGAAACCTGAACCTACCATGCATATCTTTAAACTTAATTTACCATATCATAGCTTTCAGGGCGGTTCCAAGATCTACCCGAGTTCGACCTAGATTTTTAATTGAAAATGGTTATAGTGAATTGTCACCTCTAATGACATCATGTATTGTTATAATCCGAACTCATATTTAGACTCACGAATAATATGAAACATTTCGGAGAGATGAGCGGTCCTAATCTCTTTCAAGTTTCACATGGAACCTAAAACCTATCCATCGGAATCGATTCCCTATTTTTTGAAACCCTGGAACCTACCATGCATATCTTTAAACTTAATTTACCATATCATAGGTTTACTCCAAGATCTACCCGAGTTCGACCTAGATTTTTAATTGAAAATGGTTATAGTGAATTGTCACCTCTAATGACATCATGTATTGTTATAATCCGGATTATAACTCATATTTAGACTCACGAATAATATGAAACATTTCAAGAGAGATGAGCGGTTCCTAATTTCTTTCAAGTTTCACATGGAACCTAAAACCTATCAATCGGAATCGATTCCCTATTTTTGAAACCCAAACCTACCATGCATATCTTTAAACTTAATTTACCATATCATAGGTTTCAAGGGTGGTTCCAAGATCTACTCGAGTTTGACCTAGATTTTTTTATTGAAAATGATTGTAGTGAATTGTCACCTCTAATGACATCATGTATTGTTACAATCCACCGATTATAACTCATACTTAGACTCACGAATAACATGAAATATTAACAATGTAAAAGTCACGGTCATAAATATTATCGAAAATTGAAGCTCGGACTAATGGTTATTGATAGTACACTTATCATCGGAAGACATGGAATATCACAGGATTGTGCGAATACATAGAAGAAAAAAAAGGAAAAAGGCTTGTTCCAAGTTCTATATTTCGGATTCGACTTTCCGTAACCTAGAACCCATGCATTGGAATCGATTCCTTAATTTTTGAAACATGAAACCTAACTTGCATGCTTTGAAACTTGAAACCTATCATATTTTCATGGGTTATTACCATGAAATACCCTAAACCGATACACAAGAAACAAATTTACCCCAAATTAGTTTTTGACCACAAAAAATCCCAAACGGGTACACTTATGATAAATTTATCTCAAATTTTTTTTTTAACCACCAAAAACCCTAAACTAGTATATCTGCAACAAATTTACCCTAAATTAATTCTTTTGACCACAAAATATCCCAAATTAGTATATTTGTGACAAATTTACCCTACATTAAATTGAGTTAATATCACGAAAAACCCTAAATTGCAAAACTTGTGACAAATAGATGGCAAAAACCCCAAAATAGTATACCATGTCAACTATTACATGTCATCCAACTCGGCAATTTGATAGTTAAATTTATCGAAAACTAATGGAGGGTAAATTTGTCATCAATAAATCTTGAGGGTTTTTGTAGTTAAAAAAATAGTTTGGAGTAAATTTGTCACATGTATACCACTTTGGGGTTTTTAAGGGGTATTAACTCTATTTTCATTGATCCGATTCTCAATTTTATCCTCGAACTATGCTCACTCATAAATAATAGATTTTTAAAAATTTTCCCCTTCATAATTCTCTACGAGCTTTTTCGAGCTTGTGGCCTAAGGGAGGTGCTACATGGCAACTCCATTCGGGACATAAGGTAGCTATAGCTACCCAACGGGTTCGAGCCACGTATGATTTTTCAATTAAGTCATTACAACTATCACTTAATTTCCTAAAAATTTTACATGGTTCGGTTTATTTAATTCATATTTGTTCAATTTATGCTTCATCTTCGCGAAATTGAACTGTCAGCACATAATTTGATCGCGTGCCTTTAAACTGCGTACGCACAACAAATGACCGGACCGGAGTCATTTAGGATATTTTAACTCCGCTCAAGTTGCTTGTAATCTTGGTTTCATGTTTTTGAAAGCCGGCCTTTTTGTTGGTTCCGTGCACACAACAAATGACCGGACCGGAGTCATTCAGGCTTATTTAACCCTGCTCAAGTTGCTTATAATTTTGGTTTCGTGGTTTTTTCTGAAAGTCGATTGCTTTACACGGCGTGCACGCAACAAATGACCGGACTGAAGTCATTAGGATACTTGACCCTGCTTAAATTTTATAATCTCGGTTCCCTCTTTTTGAAAGTGTGCCCCTTTTTAAATTGACGTGCTACGCTCTATAAATTTTGGCCATTCTACGTTGTTTGCGTGAGTTTTTATTAACCAACCGAATTACACTTTATGAATTTTGAAAACCGTATATAAAAATTGACGTCGAACTCGGAGGAATCATGGAACGTTTCGTTTTGACCCGGAAGTTTGTATCCCTACTGCAATTTTTTTTTTTTTTGGAATATGTATTTTTTTTCCCTATCTATTTCCAATAAAACAATTCCTCTTTCATTTGAAAAATCACAACTATAGTCATGTCCTTAAATTCATCAGATAGATATTCCTTGAGGGGGTCAAAGAATATATATAATTCCATGCATTTTTGTTTTAGAAATGACCTTGCATTTTTTTTTGTCATTAGTTACTTATTTTTTGAAATGAGGAAAATAATAATTTCATAATTTGTTATCAAATATTTAATTTAACAAATAGCTTATTGCAGTAATTAAATTTTACGGATTATAATAAAGGAACCAATTATGTGAAAAATATTAGGAATTTTAGCTTATTAATCTACAAGGTATACTTTTCGAAAATAGCTTTTTACTTATTTAACAATTTAATTACTATAAAGAATACCCATATGTATTTTTTATTAGAAACAAAATATTACTAGTATCAATATTGCCTTGAATTTTCATTATACGAGTTTACATAACAATAACAGAAGAAACAAGACTTTGATATTATAGGTATAATATGCAATCCTGACTTATTTTACATGCAATTCAAATAAACCAAATAAGGAAATACTTCTACTATGGCTGGTAAATTCTGTAAACTAACCGACAAAAAGAAATCAGTGAACAAAACTTAAAAAGGAAAAAAAAAACTGTTCTGCTTCCATTCCTGCCCTAATCAATTCTTATGAAGTATTCATTCTTTAATGATTCCATCCCAAACGGCCTAATTTTCTAAAAAGAACTCATAATTTTAGGTTTAGTTTCAATTTTGTCCCGAACTTTTTTTTTGTCTAGAAAATACCCCAACTTAGGGTGTTGTCCCAATTTTCCCCAAACTTTTTCTATCTAAAAAGATCTCAGACTTTTGACTCCAAATCCCAAATTTACCATCATTAGCCCTCTTTTCCTACAAAAATAATCGTTAGTCACCCCTAATTTCCTTAAATTTCATGTCAAATAACGATTCGTTTCGGAGATAATTTTTCACCTTGCCTTGCAGATGTAGATTTTTTACCAACGTGAAAATGCAAAGTCAAATGACTAATGTCAATTATTGGACGGAGGGTTAACGGGAGCAAATTTGACGTTTGATGTAAAGTTGGTGATTGTTTCCGGACGAAAGAAAGTTGTGGGAAGATTTAAAACTAGAGCTAAAGTTTGTGTTTTTTGAAAACCAAAAAAAAAAAAGTTCGAGATAGATTTGACATCTAATGTTTTGGGGGGTTTTTTTGGACCGAAAGAAGTTCCGGACGAAATTGAGAACGGATTTAAAGTTGGAGTTTTTTAAGGTGAAAGAAAATTCAGAATAAAATTGAGACTAAACCAAAATTCGAGATTTTTATTTAAAGGAAATTAGGCCCAATCAAAACTCTCGGGCTAGCGGTTCGGTTTGCGTTAGCTAAGCGTTCGGTTCAATCCGTGGGCTCATCAACGGCGGTTCGCTAAGATCTCCTCTTCCGTTTTGAAACAAGAAGGCACCTCACCTTTCTGGTGGAACACACTGTTGGCGATTCTCTCTCTCTCTCTCTCTCCTCTCTCTCTTGCGTATGCATCTATAACAACTCTCCGAGGCCATTGAATCCTTCTGCACTGGCTCGAGCATGGCCTCCATCACCTCCGTCCAATTGAATTACCTCGTCTTCCGCTACCTTCAAGAATCAGGTACCTCATTTCTTCTTCTTCTTCTTCTTCTTCTCCTGGTTCATTTCTGTGCACGAGGTAGCGGCAGCAACCGATTCCGTTTCGCTTTGGGTTGTTGATGGCTCTAGGGTTTTTCCTCTGATTCAGCTCGCGTGGCTGTTTGAGCACGTTAAAGCTGGAGTTCATTCCTGCCTGTTTGTTCGCTAGATTGCTGTAACGGCTAGAATGATCTTCGTTTAGGGCATAAGGCATCCAGATGAGTGTTCGTTAGTGGCCTTGGCGAGATCTCTTGCGTTGAAGTGGAACCCCAGTTGTCTTTACCTAACCAAAAAGTTAGATTTTCGCGTGGGAGTCGTTCTAGGGTTTTGCAAGAATTGCCTATTTGGTTGCGAAGAGACTGGTGGACACATTCGGAGGGAGTCAATCGCAGATTTTGTTGTTTTGGCCAAAAGGAGGAAGAGTTTCTTGTGCATAAATTGTGGTTCTCTTTAGCTACATCCAAGGGATACAAGAAGCTTTATACTTTTGGGGTAGCTCATGCATCTGTTTGCAAAGTAGGGCACCTGTTTTCCATTGTCTTGTGGACTTTCTAGAGTCCGCAGGAGTTTCTTTCCTACTCATTTTCTAATTAGAAGACAGCTCGGTGTGTGCCTCCTTATTCTGAACAATCTTTCCCAGAGAAAGAGTCTTGTGTTCAGCTCTATCCCCTACGTATGGATTTGGCAGAAAAAAATTGCCATCTTTTCTAGATATTTATTATGTACAATTCATTTCCCAGCAGCCATTATTGTGCCATTGTTAACCTTGCTATTCTGTTATTGCGAATTTCCAGTTCCTGGTCTTCTGCATCCTACAAAATAATACATCAAGAAATTACCGTCTTGCTTTTGGCATTTCCAGTGACAAGAGTGTCCTTCCATCTCATTGACTGAAAACAGTTTGGTGACCCTTATCTTGTTGGTCTCACGAGATTCGTATTGCAAAAGTTCATGAATATCGGGTGCATCCTGATGCTTGTAATTTTAATATCTTTCCATTCCGTCTCCATGGGCTAATGCCGAGGCTGTCACTTTATTGTCTGTTAATCACCCATGTCAAATAGTACCATGTTTATTGCAGCCCTTTGTCCTCTCTGTTTTCATGAATGTTCTCAATCATTGAGTCAGCAGAGCTTTCTACAGTACCTGCAGGGTCTAGTTCCTAGAACCTCGATCAGAAGGTTGTTTGTCATGTTTTAATGCACTTGATTGTACGTAAAAGCTTCTCCTAGCTGCAGCGCAGCAGGTCACGTATTTGGAATATTCTTTAATATCTTTTCTGTATGCAATCCTTGCTGGGTTAATAGAGATATCAAATGATGCAGCTTCGAGAGACAATCTTAGTTCCCTCGATCTGATAAAACTCTTGGATCCCATATTTTGCCATCATGTAAACTTCCTAGAGTTTTCCATTCTCCAAGTTACATTAGGAAAGAAGTTCAAAGAAAGCCTTGGTATAAATTGAGGACCAAAAGGTGCTGACAACGGACTTCATAATGTTATGCATACATTTTTCAGGAGGATAGGAAACTTGAGGGAATGGTAACATTGAGGATTAGTGAAGTGGATGACGTGGAGAAACCTATTTGCTATCTTGTGCGGCACAAAATATTAATTTAAATTTATAGCTTAATCTAAGGAGAACATCAATGGAATATTGCATGGGAAGCTGGATATGGAAACACTGATGCAGCTTCAATTGAGAATAAAAAATGTTTGGGCTTGTGGAACTGCAAACTTTAGAGGATCCAATGTGAAGATGAGACATTATGGTGGAAATGCAAGGCAAAAGGGGTTACTGGAAGGTGGGGGCAGACATGAGTACTTCAGAAAAGATCTCAAGTACTTCAATATTACCAAGGACGTGGTAGAAGAGAATGCGGTTGCTTGATCCATGTAGTTGATCCCTCTTTGTTGTTGTAGGGGTATTAAGAATGTGTATTGCCAAGGACATGGTAGAGGCGAGAGTGTGATTGCTTGCTCCATGTATTAGTCTTTTTACTCTTTATTACTTTTGTTCAAAATGTTTTGATCTCAGTATGAGAACTTTTCTCAAAACTGCAAGTGTCTAATATCAAATTTGATCTTGGACTGATGTTTCTGATACATTCTTGAAAATACATATGTAGGTTTTACACATTCTGCATTTGCCTTGGGATATGAGGCAGGCATTAACAAATGCACAATTGACGGGAATATGGTTCCCCCTAGTGCTCTTATTACATTGGTGCAGAAAGGACTTCAGTATCTAGAGATGGAAGCAAACTTGAATAGTGTGAGCATGCCCAACCTATTATGAACTTGCTTTTTGTCAATTTTTAATTTAAATACTGTATTCTGGACATTATGTTGATCAGTGTTCACTGTAAGCTTGTCAGAGTGACACAGATGTGGATGAAGACTTCTCCTTCTTGGAACCGTTAGATCTTATTACAAAGGATGTCTATGAACTCAGGAAAATTATAAGAGAGAAAAAGAAAAATTTGCAAAAAGATAGAGACAAAGACAGAGAATTAGATAAGGACCATGAAGCTGAGCGTGGACGGGCGAGGGAGAAAGATAGACATGAAAAAGAGAAGGAACTTGAAAAAGAGAAGGAACGGAAAGAGAAAGAGAAAGAGAAGGAGCAACCAAAACATCGGGAAGATCACTCTGAAAAGGAAATAATTGCAAATCAGGAGGTGGACAGGAACCTTACAAAGCATGAAGAAAATGGACCTTCTGGTAAATGTGCTTTCTTGCAAATTTCTTTTGCCGTTTCAAACATGAACTTGTCTATCACTGCAATATCAATTTAGAGTTTCTAGTGTCACTATTGCTCTTTGGGTAAACAAATGAAAGCAACAAAAATGACATGAAGAAGTCGTGATCTGTCATGTGGCTGTTTGTAAGTGAATTGAATTATACACGGTTTTTTTTGTTTTCTGCATGACGTAGAAGGACAGGGAAATATGAGTATGACACGATAGGAAGTGAATAATTGAAGGTATCAAGCAAGAAAGAGGGGTTTAATTAAGTTGAGAGAACATGCTCTTATATAATATTGCAACAGGTATATTTGGAAGCATATTTCTAGTGTAGTTGTTCCTGGTTTAACAGGGCTTCATTGCACCGCAACAAATTGGGAGTTGCTCATGTTCCTATGATTTGGTGTTCCGTGGTTCTTGATTTTCAAAAATGTAACTAGTGCATTAACTGTCAAATTCTAGACAATTAAGACATTGGACAGTGCTTGATGTTGGCGATAGCATATCTGGTCACCGGGTAAAAGGGGGAGGGGGTAGTCTTGTAGAATTAGTAGTCAAAAGAAAATCCCTGAGGTTCTAATGTGCTTGATGTCCATTGACCCCTTAGTTGAAAGATCATGCAATTGCTCATGCTGAGATACTCACTATGAGATTCTTTGTTTTGAGTGTTCTAGCGTAGTGGTGCTAAAACGATACTTGGGATTGTGGATTTGTATTACGTTGAAGACATTCTTCATATAAATTTTAAGTCAAGGGCCTTGCAACCATTTACCTTGCTACGAAACCTTTTATTGCATCCAGTTGGCATTAAGAAACTGGCTTTTCTTACGTGCTTTATTTGGCAATTGTGTTTCTTTTGCATTTTGTCAGTTTGAATTTTTGAAGTAGGTAAGGGAAAAGGAAACAAGTTATTAAGCATAATTAGTCGAAGTGATGACAGTTGGATCTTCAAACACCAAACTACTATATGCACTGACAAGAAGCAATTCTGTTCTTCTTCTTCTTCTTTTTTGGCCATTTTGTGCTCAATAGCAACAACCGACTTTTTTTATTGTCACAACAAAAGAATGGATATGGCTAAATGAAAAACTGAGAAAGGATCAATTAAAGGACATAATGAGAGCCATTGGGAGGGAATTAAAATAATGGATAGTCAATGGGGTACATAAACTCATAAAAAAGGTAAACTACTAGTATTTTGTCACTTTTCTCTCCCTGGAATTTGTGTGGGCATGTAGTCTCTTGCTATGTGCTTATTCTATATCTGGTGACCTAGGTCAGGTGAACAATGTTGTTATGGGATTTCTAGTCCTTGCCCTTTATATTGGGGCAGTTCTCCGTCCTTAGAGGACTCATCTAAGGGTGTGATTGATATTGGCTTATGTCTTTCCTTCTTGTTGAAGATTCTATCTCGCTCTGCATATATTCTTTAAATAGTGGTTATAACTTTTTATTGCATGTTCTTTTAGGACCTGAACCAATGGAAATTTGTACTTCATCAACTCCTCAACCATGTGAGATTCCTAGTACAGATGTGACAATATTAGAAGGACATACTTCTGAGGTTCGAATCTTTGTGTATAGCATATTTTCGGGATACTTTCCCTTGTTCATTTAAAACAACTATTGATACTATTGTGCCTGAAATCTATCAGTGATATTTTGACAATGCACCTCTTTTCAATTCTCCACTGTAGGTTTGCGCCTGTGCATGGAGTCCTGCAGGTTCACTTCTTGCTTCAGGGTTGGTACTTTATCTGGTGGATAATTCTGACTGGTCTATTTTCTGCTATTCACATTTGGTTCTTACATTGACTAGATTATTTGCAGTAACTTTCTACACATTTATTCATTACCCTTTGAAGTGTAGCTCTATAGGAATTGGATTTTAGTCCGTGAAATCTGGACTTCTGAAGATGATTATTTGAGCTGAGATGATGAAAATTTATTTACTTTACTTTTGGATGTGTTCTCATAAATTGTTAAGTTAGTTAATTTTTCTGAAGAAAGCTATGGTGGAAATTGAATTGGATTTGTTATTTGCTTTTCCCTGTAAATCACAGTGATGCAAGGTGGTTGTATGTGGAACTTCGCGAGGTATAGAATTGTACATGAAAGATTCTATTATTCCATTGCACTGTCATGGGTTATTTGATTCCCTAAGACGTTCTGTATTCTAGATTATTTCATATTTTGGCTAAACAACATCATTCTTCGGTTAACTAGTCATTGATACATCTTTACTAGCAGGGGCTTCGGTTTGTGTTGGTTTAGGGCAAACTTTCTGGCACAGATTTGGGGCTCTTGTTTAAGGAGAATGGAAAGCCTTCGTTGGATATCGCTGCCACCCACCCACCCAAAAGGACTAGTTTGGACGAATCATTTTTCAAAACAAGCATTTCTCTAATGAAAGATATTCAACATTTTTTGTTTCCACAATTTCTCAAACACGTCCACTTGGAATTGGATGTTCATTTGTAAAATGATCAATGTACTTTCATTTGTCCAGAAGCACTTTTTCAAACGGTAATTCTGTTCAGAGATTATTTTGTGTTTGGATTTCATTTTCTTGATAGAATATAAAGCTAAAGTGCACACTTGGGGTTAGGAAAGTAATTCTCTAGAGAATATATGACTAGACTGATTAGCTTGATGAATTGCAGAAAGTAATTCTCTAGAGAATATATGACTAGACTGATTAGCTTGATGAATTGCAGAATTCGTTGATATCATTCTCCATGCGGTTGTCCCTAATTTGGTGTCTTCCATCAGGTTTTCATTATTACATTTGACGTGTATGTCCTAAATTGGTATACTGTTTATTTTTCCTTCATTTTGGAATTCATAGATTGTTCTAGATAATGACATCCTTCTCGCTGATGTTACAGTTGAACGACTTGTGTCAAGATTTTATGTTTTCCAATGAATGACCTTTTTTTCTCAGATCTGGAGATTCTACTGCTCGGATATGGACCATACCAGATGGGACCACTAAGTCTAGTATGCAAAATGGTACCCCAGACGTGCTGATATTGAAGCATGTAAAGGGTAGAACAAATGAAAAGAGCAAAGATGTCACAACCCTTGATTGGAATGTAAGTCTATTGATGATTTGTGAGAGAAAATATAACTGGTTTTCTAATCTTTTCCTTAGTCATTTTGCCTTCTTTTCTGTTTTTTTATTTTTATTTTTTCTGGAACGGCTTGTTTCTTAATTTCTTGATGCTAGAAATTGCTTCTCTCATTTATGTTTTAGGTGCCTTAAGATTTTCATGATTAGGCAGGTTCCATTTGCTTCTCCATTTAAACCACGATTATCTCCATGTCTCCGCAGGGGGGACGGAACACTTCTTGCAACAGGTTCATATGATGGGCAAGCAAGAATTTGGACCACAAATGGTATGTTCTGACATCATACTGCTCTGTAACTTAACCATATATTAAGTAAAATGTCTTACTCCAAACAAGCGACTGTATCCTTTGTACATATTTACCATCACAACCGGTATATTGCAGTTCTTGTTTCAACTATGCAACCCAATCTTTTGACAATCAAATGGTTCCTCAACACCATCCTGGTTCACATCCTTGATTGAATTGTTCTTCTTTTGGAGATTCTTGTGTTTTTAGAACCCAAATACTGGGAGCCTGAGAGAGTGCGTTACACACTTGTTTCCTACAATTGATGAGATCCAAAACCTTCTATCGTCTATGGCATAGACAACAACATAAGAAGATGCTTCATTTTTTTTTTTGGGGGTTTAACAGGTGGTGCCTTTGAAAACACTCTGGTTTTAGGCATCATGTGGATGCATAATCGATGTGAATGAAACGGGAAAACTTCTAGGTGCCTTTTCAGGATAGAACTGTTACTGTAATTTGAGTGGAGCCTGTTGTTGCCATTCTCCACAGAAGATAGTTAAGCTCCCACTGTTGATAAGTCAACATGTGTGCCATTTTGGGTCCTCAACCTGTGTATTTAGTCATGAGAGGCTGTAGTGTTTTTTTAGCTGTATTTCCTGTTGGATATGTAGGGAAAATATATCATAGACAGGAAGTTACAGTATCCATGTACTTGCTGAGTTTACCGAAGATACTGTAATATGGAAGGAAAGCCTGGAAAAGCAGTGAGAGAGGAATCTAAACAGGACGAAATAAGTTCCTGACTTTTGCATACTTACAACATGTTTCAACTTTTGTTTTTGCCTGTTTGGCATGCTTTTATTGTTGCTTTTGGACAACCCTGTGTTATGAGTATTCTCTCTTTCGATGTCTGGCAATATGCTCTATTTTGGAAATTTTTGCTGCTTATACTAGTGCTCTATCTTGATTAGGTGAACTGAAGACCACTTTGAGTAGACATAAAGGGCCTATATTCTCTCTAAAATGGAACAAGAAAGGAGACTATCTGCTCACAGGAAGCTGTGACAAAACTGCCATTGTGTGGGATGTTAAGGCAGAGGAAGGGAAACAGCAATTTGAATTTCATTCAGGTTTGGGACATAAATTTGGTTTTAGGATGAAATTATCAGTTGGGCTACTGAGTTTTTAACTTTTTTGTGGTTTTCTAGGTCCAACACTTGATGTTGACTGGCGGAACAATGTTTCATTTGCAACAAGCTCCACAGACAACATGATATATGTCTGCAAGATCGGAGAGAATCGCCCAATCAAAACCTTCGCAGGGCATCAGGTTTAGTTTTGGTTTCTATAGGCCTTGAGAGCCGCTCACATTGAAATCTGTGTGTGTGTGTGTGTGTGTAGATTTGCTTGATTTTGTGCATCTGGTTCAAGATTACTCGACTTGCGGATTCTTTTTCTTCTGTGTGTGTGTGAGTGTGTGCATGTGTTGTGATATATTTATATCTTCCATCCAATCTGGAAAAAATGATGTGAGGGATAGGATTGCAGATGCCTCATTGGCGGATTAAATTGGTCAAAAGATGCTACGTTGGGATTAATAGATAGTAGATGTGTGAGATATATTTGTATCTTCCATCCAATCTGGAAAAAATGATGTGTGTGTTGGGGTTTGGGGTTGGTTTTTGTGGGTGTGTGGTTGGGTTGGGTTGGGTTTGGGGGGGATGGGGGTGGGGTGTTGGTTTGTGTGATATATTTATATCTTCCATTCAATCTGGAAAAAATGATGTTGGGGATAGGATTGCAGATGCCTCATTGGCGGATTAGATTGGTCAAAAGATGCTACGTTGGGATTAATAGATAGTAAGATCCAAGGAAGATGGGTGGCATGGTGGCATGTAAGCCAAAGCAAGATCCATACGGGTATTGTTGTGTGTGTGTGTGATATATTTATATGTGTGTGTGTGAAATATTTATATCTTCCATCTAATCTGGAAAAAATGATGTTAGGGATAGGATTGCAGATGCCTCATTGGCTGATTGGATTGGTCAAAAGATGCTACGTTGGGATTAATAGATAGTAAGATCCAAGGAAGATGGGTGGCATGTAACCCAAAGCAAGATTCAAAAGCCTCTGGTTAGTGAAAAATAAAAATGAATATGAGAGTATGAGAGCAAACATAGATGGCCCTGAAAGTAAAAGAAAGTAAAAAAGGGAAAAATTGGACAACTTACATTGAGGGAACTCATTAGAAGAAAGCATACGCCCCATATCAGATCATTAATGTGTATAAGCAACGCAAGCTGACTCATTAGAAGAAAGCATACGCCCCATATCAGATCATTAATGTGTATAAGCAACGCAAGCTGATCGATCTTGTTTTCCCTTTTAAGTATTTCCATCCTATAACATATTTACACTAATGTGTCACTCAGACTTCTTATGAATAATGTTGAACCCCGTGATTTCTAATATGGTGGCCAGCATTATCTCTCTCTTAATTAACTAGCTTGGCCAGGGGAGGGCGCTAGTTAATTATATTTGTTCAATCGTTCATTGCAAATCTCAAACTGTTGCACATTTCTTCCACTCTTGCCATCACACGACTTCACGTTGAACGATGTTTGCTTGCTGGTACTTATTGCCCTTATGTGTTGCGAATAAAAATCTGTTTAAATCTTGATGTGAAGTTGGAACGCTTTTCATTTAGACTTTTTTGACGGCCAGAAAATGGAATAGAATGTATTGAAGTTATTTTCAAGTAACCTCGTTAAGATAATACTGTGATAGGACCTTGAAAATGTGACCATCAGTGATAATAATAGTTTGTGAAAAATAATGTAGCTTGAAGAGTTCATCACCAATGTGTGAGAAAGTAGAAGATGCTGAGTAAACTTCATTGCTTGCTTATTGTAGTATAGTATACCCTTCTGATGTAGTTAATTTATGTGTGACTTGGTTGGTTGATGTTGGGAGTTTTGTCTTTGCTTAATCTTATTGTGTGCTAGCGGTGATCATCAACTTTTATTTTAATAGCTTTTGGCTCTAAAGGGTGTATTTTTTGGGGATGTACGTCATGTAAATGCTTATTATTTTGCAGGTTCTTGAAACTGAATTGCCTTTTTTGTTTTGGTCAATTCTTTTGGATGTTATTGCAGGGTGAGGTGAATTGTGTCAAATGGGATCCAACTGGTTCATTGTTAGCCTCTTGCTCTGATGACATTAGTGCGAAGGTTAAAAAAATGACCTCTGATTTATCTTGTTCACTGATACTTTATTTCTCAGCCAGTACTTGCTTTCCTGAGATCACCTTTTTCATTCTTAGGTTTTGGATGGAAAGTAAGTCAATATGCACACATATTGACTTACTTTCCATCCTGAGTCTTTTCTGTCTTTGATCTGTCTGTTCTCTCAGTAATTCCATCTCTTTGGCCTCCTAACTTATTAAATGCCACAGATATGGAGCATGAAGCAGGACAAGTATGTTCATGACTTGAGGGAGCATTCGAAGGTAGTTCATGCTTTAGCAAGTTTTCTTTTTATTTTTTTTATTTCAATATCCTGCATGTTTATGTGTTAATGACTGTATTGCAGGAAATATACACTCTCAGGTGGAGCCCCACTGGATCTGGCACAAACAATCCTAACCAGCAGTTAGTGCTCGCAAGGTGAATTACTGCAACTTTTAACCAAGTTTATTTCCATTCAGGCTTGCGTGATTCCAATTTGCTTAATTTGGGTGGTGGGACTTGTTATAGCATCTTTTAAAAAATATGGAGTTTTAGCTATACTAAAAAGTTTAGTTTAAATATGCTATTGTGCCTTTAAGAGTTGGTATTATCATCTGGATTGAGCTTCCTCAGTCTTGCAACATCTATGAAATGTTTGGTCTTTGGAGGATATCTTTAAAACTGCTGCATGTACTGGTGGGATGATTGTTTCGGAAATGAGATTTTGCATCATTGGGAAAAATTTAAGACTTCTAAGACAATTAGTTGATTTATTGTGTCACGTACATGTCACATGCTTCTGCAGTCTAGTAGGCCGATGATTCTAAAATATTGAGTCTGATTAGGAATGTCTTTTGGGATATGAAATAAATTTGTTGTAAGCAAGTCCATCTCCTAAGTTTTGAAACCCAAAGCTCCTAATGCCTACATCTGGGAGCTCTTAAGCACCACTTCCACTGGTGATGTAAGTACTTCAGGTCCTTTCGTGAAGGTTTTTTAATCTATAGGTTCTTTGCATCTTAACCTGTGTGTGAAGTTACATATTTTCTTTGGTTATTGTGTCGTGTCCAAAATGCAATATTGGCTTTGGACCTACTCTCTTGGATAGTCTATCTTTACTAGATTAGATTGTGAAGCATTCTCATCTTGAGCTTTCTTTTCATTTCATTATTGCTTTAACTGATAAAAATATTCTGCCGGCTGTTCTTTGTTGGTTGTTATAATATCGTTGTTGTCTTGTCATGCAGTGCATCATTTGATTCAACAGTGAAATTGTGGGATGTTGAATTGGGGAAACTTATTTACAGCTTGAATGGTCACAGGTAAATTTTCTGTTGCGTCCATCTCCATTTTGGGACGAGAGAAAGATGCAAGCCCTAGTTAGTCACTGATGATTGTGAAGTTTGCTTTTTGTGACAGTAGAAGGCTATTTACGTGGAATGTTGAGAAGATTAATCTTGTGCTGTTGAACTTGTATAATGGAAAGCATGTTATTATTTTTCATTCTAGTGACTTCACGAAGAATTGGTTTGATTGATTTTTGGACATGTTGATGCTTGATTGTTGTGGTCTCTGATTTTGGTTTTTCTTTTGGTTTTGCTTTTTGGAAAGGGAACCTGTATATTCTGTAGCATTTAGCCCCAACGGAGAATATTTGGCCAGTGGATCTCTTGATAAATCTGTTCACATCTGGTCACTGAAGGAGGGTAAGATCGTGAAGACATACACCGGAAATGGAGGAATCTTTGAAGTCTGTTGGAATAAGGAAGGCGACAAAATCGCTGCATGTTTTGCAAACAATACAGTGTGTGTCTTGGATTTTAGAATGTGAAATCTAGAGGGCCTTTCGAGTGTTAGAACTCGCGCAATCATCAAGGAAACACTGGCTTTGCTTCCTTTGGTTGTCGTGGCTGTGCTTTGCAGGTGTGTAGGTCATGCATGTTAACCCTAGGCAGTAGGCTTTCCCCCACTGATCCTGACGTCTTATCATCTTTTCTGGGCAAATTGTCAGTTTTCGCTTGCAGCAAGATCGTTTTGTAGGAACCATGTATATATCTGATTCGCTAATTGTAACCTTCACATGGACAAACCTCAATTGCAAATGCTTTTAGATTTGGATGTTCCCAACCTGGTCGTGCTATCAGTGTGCAGCATCACAGTGTTGATGTATTTCAATCTTCGTCCCTTTTTTTGTTCTGGAAAGAAGTCTCATTCGAGGCATTTACATCAGGAGATATGCTGAAAGGCTGCAATCATAATTCTTAGCTTCTGTCAAGTTCCTTGTATCCTTTAATCATTGTCAATGTGTTGACTGCTTTTTGCCTTGTCTGCTTGAGTGGGAAGGATCAATTCTCATTAGACCGTTTGGCTACCATTTCAGCTTCAAAGCTGGCTATGTCATCTGATTGGACACGGTTCTTTTCAAGGGGATTGACTATCAATCATCAGATTACTAGATGATATATATGGGGACTAACATACCTCAGTGGCAAAAATGGAAGTTGCACAACTTTGAAATTCATACACCAAATAGGAGAAAAAAGTTAACTAAAGTCTCCTCTGCGCTCGATCCTTAAATATTTCAATTTCTACAATCATGTTCAAATATAAGGAGAAAAAAAGGAAATGATAAATGTACCATCTTTTCACAAAACTGCAATCAAGCTCTTGCCCCAAAAGTTACATAATAAACAGTACTTGAAAATTTCGCACCTGGCAATCTTGCCAGAGAAATAACTTGATTTTTAAGATGTGACCAGACATGCTTGATGGTAATTCATGAACAAGGTTTGGATTTCCGGCAAACTTTTCCACTGGCCGATAGGATACGGAAAAACCATTTTTGAATATCAGTACGGATTGATGGCGTCTCTGTCCTTAGATAATCGCAGAAGGCTATGTTCTAAGGGCCAAAATTCACTTTGCCAAATGTGTTCCCGTTTCTGAAGACGAATATAATTATTTGTCTGAATTATGATGTTAATGACTTGTTAGGGTGCATTAAGCAATCAGAACTAGGAGAACAAAGAGCTCACGTCGAGAGCCTTATTTATATAATGAAGTATTCTGATACTAGTATCTGACAGGCAACTAGACCTTTTCAGCTTAATCTGACAAGTCAATAGAACAAGGTTAACGAATAAAGAGGTCACCAGTAATCCCCACAAGAACAAGAACCATTTACAAAGTGGTGAAACCTGTTCCGATCTCTCATGACTATTTTCCGCCCCGTCATCAGTGAAATAAGCTTGGTAACTGCATGGCAATCAGAGCATGCTCGGAGATTCTTTACGATTCTGATTGTGGTTCCCGCTTCAGTACTGATGAGCCCGAAAGCAATGGCGAGCCTCTCGCTGTGAACTTCCAGGGATTGCTCCTTTTGCTCTTCTCCTAAATCGTGTAGCACAGTGTCTGTCTGTGCTCTGTAATTATACGTCTTAAGCCAAGCGTTGATCTCTTCCAACATTAAATAAATTTCTCTGCTCTTCGGATGTCTCTTATCTCCTGCAACGAATTCATGGACCCTGTTATTAACTTCTATTGAACTACAACCTTTCTCCTTTATCACCCCGCTGGACTTCATCAATGTCCTCGCCTTGGCAACCCCATCCCAATCACCGGAAGCAGCATATATGTTGGAGAGAAGAGTATAGGTTCCACAATTCGCTAAGTCTTTCCCAACAAGAAATTCCACAATTTCCTCTGCCAGCGCCGTGTTAGCATGGAGCCTACAGGCCCCAAGTAAAGTTCCCCAGATGACAGCATCTGGTTCTATATCCATTCCCTTGACAAGCTGATATGCTTCTTCTAAATTCCCGGCCCGGCTTAGGAGGTTTACCATACATCCATAGTGCTCTATCTTTGGCTGAATTCTGTATTTATCCTTCATTAAGTTGAAGAAATCCCAACCCTCTTTAATAAACCCTGTGTGGCTGCAGGCGGTCAAGATGGCAATGAAGGTGATATCGTTGGGGTTCACCCCCAATCTACACATTGTATTGAATGTCCCCAAAGCACACTGGCTAGACCCATGGATTGCACACCCCAGTATCATTGAATTCCAAGCAACCACATCCTTATGATTCATACTTTCGAAGACCAAGGTTGCATCTTCCAAACTGCCACACTTGCTATACATATCAACCAATGAAGTGCCCACATAAGCATTCATCTGAATTCCATTATTCTCGATATGAGAATGGATCCACCTACCCAACTCCAAGGCTCCAAGTTGTCCACAAGCAGAGAGCACAGACAGTACAGTCACTTCATTAGGCCTCACACCAGCACCCAACATTTGCCTGAACAAAACCAAAGCCTCATTGGGCTCTCCATGTTGCGCATACCCATCAATCATCACATTCCAACAAACTACGTCCCTCTCCAACGTTTCATCAAACACTGCCCGCGCCTCCTTGAGCTCGCCGTGCTTCGCATAGCACCTGATCATTGCGGTCAAAGAAACCAAACTTCTCTCAGGCATAGAATCGAACAACTGGCGTGCGGACACAATCTCTCCGCCTCTCGCGTAGAGATCAACAAGGCCCGTCCTCACGTACGAATCGGAGCAAAGCCCGAGCTTGACCGCGTGGCAGTGAAGGGCCTTCCCGCTCTCGAGCGGGCAAGATTTAAGAACGGAGGAGAAAGTGAAGGCATTGGGCTCAATCCCATCGCCCATCATCTGAACGAAATAGAGTAGTGCTTGCTGGTGAAGACCCAGATGAGCATGATCGTGGATGAGGGCGGTCCAGTTGAAGACGGTGGGGTTAGAGTTGCAATTGAAGAGGGCGACGGAGCTGCGGAGGCGGCCGTACGAGGAGTAGGAGCGCTGGAGCTTGAAGTTGAGGATGCGGTGGTGGTGGAGGCCGTGGCGGAGGAGAGCAGCGTGGATTTGGAGGAGGTGGTCGAGGGAATTGGAGCTGTCGATGAGTAGTGCGAGTCTTTGTGGCTGACCGGTGTTGGTGGTGGTCGTGGCCGGTGGGACGACGGAGGGGCTCTTGGCGGTGGTGGGTAGTCGTGGAGGTGTGGCTGAGACGATGGACATGGACATGGCTGAGATCCTACTGCGTTTTTCACCGTTTTTGGCGCCTTTAGTAAATTTTCTGGAGGTTTCTCAATCTTCGCAATTTCCATCGCCATCCCACATCAGACGCATTCTTCAATTTCTGCATCTTCTATTTTCGAATCACCATTGCATCCTCTCTTTTGAATTCAAAATGTCCTGTTCCATTCATAAGACAATAGTACCATGATGAACAAACATATTCGTTATTCATGCAAACAAAAACCAATGTATGATGCCACTTAATTACGCGGATTCAAGGATGAAGTTACCGATTATGCGTCATAGGTATCGAACTACAAGACTTCTTGTCGATTTCGAGACTCCGCAATGACCGCCTAATGACTAGAGGTTGTTCTAAGTCGATTTCTATCACTGTTTGATAACATTCTATGGTGACTGTTCGGCTTCCAAGACTGGTGCACGAATTTAAAGGGTCTTATCAAGTTCCAATGCATATAATACATTTAGTCCTAGTTATTGAGTCTCTTAATTTGCGTTTGTCATGACACTTTGTTGTGGTTCTACTTTCCGGAGTCATAATTAAGTGAATTCCCAATAGTGTGTTGGGTCTCCAAGAATTCCAAGAGTATGCTAAACTCTATAGGTAGAGGTGTCATCTCAATTGTAAGACAAACAAGACTTGAATATTGAGAATATGTGGGATTTTCCTCTATGCGAGCGAACTTCTATATGTGGTTTCTTTATCTCATAGGAGCAGCTCCACTCCACACTTATATAGATGATTCCATCAAGTGTATTTTGCGGTTTAATACGCCACAAATAAGGATTATGAAATTCATTAAGAGCTTAGCTCAATCTCTCTCTTTTACGATCTTGAATTATTATCACCTTAGGAAGGATCATGAATAGACTACATCACTGTATCAACAAGTAACTTGTTATTATGCGATAACCTCAATTTATGGGATCGCCTATTACATAAATTGGGTTACCATCATTGTTGATTTTCCTCAACCGGCTTAAGTCGTATTCCCCCGTAGATCAATTGAATCCACTTTTGACTTCATATAATTAATGGACGCAATTTCATCTTAAGCAATTACTTTATCACATCAAGTCTCAATCGGATGTGTCTCTTTTAACCATTGAAAGTTTCTTTTTTTTTGCAATGGCTAATACTTCTTGGCAATTACAATGCCTAGACATATGAGGTGTCCATTTCATTCCCAAAGAAACATCTGCTAAGAAGTTTATCAACCACTCAACCTCATTTTCTAACGTGAGTATGAGAAGATTTTTTCCTTTCCCAAGAACATGAGCAGTTTTCGAATCACCAAATCAATTATTCTCTTCTCCTTCCCCTACTAGAGTGTAGGAGGCTAAGGCATTTCGTTTGTAAATATATGCGTGGTAGCACCTGATTCTACCATCTATTCTTTCACGTTGGCCACAATATTAGCTTGAGAAATGGCTGCAAGCCTGCAACAATTATGTCATCGGAAATCTGCTTCAACCAAGTCGACTTTGGGTTTAACATGATTATCATTTCTCCCACAAAATCTTTAGTTAATTTCCATGTTACAGCACCTCTTCATGAAGGTGAACACATACTCACTAGTGGATTTCATCTTATCTGAATCTAAGATCCAATTAGCATCATTATATCATTCTAACATAGCGGGACATCCACAATATAATATGCTTTTTTTAAAGTAACCTCCCGACATAATACTCTTGAACAAGCATTAGGCCATTATCACTTTTTATGAATTTTCTAAGCTATCAAAGCAACAAAATGGCACGGACACCGACTGAATACCATTCAGTGCATCACAATAAATCTCAATCAGAATATCTTACATTAATTTATGTCTTCAAATTTATAGATCAAGCGTTATTTTCCCTCCAAATGAAACACATGTTACCAATACCCATGACTTACTTTATCTTGCAAAACAACTCGATGCTACAAAACCTAAAGATTGCATTTGAAACGCCATGGACCTCGAATTGCAGTCAAACATTCCCCACGTGATACCGATGTTAAGATCAAACATCAAAAAGCCGCCGTCATCTTAGAATAGTGAAAAGAGATTATATTAGCAAGTCTATCGGAGTACCTGAAAATTACACCACGACCGGAAAGTAGAGCCCTGATGAAATGTGCTCATCGCTTCCTCTTTCATGATCGAACGTTCTCATGCATTTTAATCTGCACAAAAGATGCTGGTAAATCAATGTAACTTCATTGCTAGCTCAATCATACTGATTTTTTTCTCTCAAATGGCAGGTTGAAATTATGAATTATGTCCCTATTGCCTCCTATTACTAGTAATCAACTCAAAAAGAAAAAAAAAAAAACAAATGTTGTGTTCTTAACATAAGTTTGAATGAACATTAAAAACAAAAAAATGTTCGCGACCTAGAGCATACAATGTGCTAGTTACCAGACGCTCGCATATAACGGAAATAAGCTACAATGCTCGATTTCCTTTAAACATGTATGAGAACATGTTAAACTAGTAAAAACTCACACAACCCAAACGCAAGCATTTCTCACCAACGTAGCATCACCACGTCCACACAATCTCTCCAAGAATACTTGGACTTTGCCAAGACGAGCACTTCTTATCAACTAATTGTGGCCAACATCGCAATACATCAATTTTCTTGCTATCTTTTTCCTCAAAAAAGACAACACCTCACGGCCGCCGGAGAGGGTTTATTTCAAGCTTGCGGTAGGAAAGATAAATCATGCTTACCTGGTTCTAGTCGACGACATCAACGATCATGACGAACTTACCACAATTGATGAGAGCGACCCTTCTAATCTATGTGTCTCTTGAAAGGCCTTTTTGCATGTGCTAAGGGGGGGAGGCGAAGGATTATCGATTGTAGAAGAGGCTGGTGGTCGGTTTATAAGTATAAGGGAAAGTCTCGATCTTTGAGCTAGTTTTTGAGATGAGAGAGACCCAAGAACTCAACAGTTACACAGGAGAGATAGGGTTGTTCTTGCTCCGATCCAGGGACCCAATGTGTCAAAGGGAAATCGTTGGAATTGTCCCACATTAGTTGTAGAAGGGGTTGATGGTCACTTTATAAGTGTGAGGGAAAGCCTCAATCTTTGAGCTAGCTGTAGCATATTCAAATTGAAAATCCATAGGCATTATGCTAAAGATTGTTGGAAAAATTTAGAGATATGAAAAAGCGAATCATTGGAAATTTGTTGGAAAAGATGAAAAATATGCATATTATAAACTGCTATTGTTGGCATGATTTTCTCTGAGATAAAAATAATCCTTTGTGAGATCTCGCAACCTCAATACCTAAAAAATACCTCAATTTGCCAAGATCTTTAATATTAAATTCCTTACTCAAATGCTTTGCTTAAGTTCTTCAATTCCAGGTTTATTGCTTTGCCTATAATCACAATATCATCAACGTAAATAAGCACAACGACTATACCTTTGTCATTAGCCTTGGTGAACATTGAAGAGTCTGCTTGCCCCTCTTTTGAATCCGACCTTGACGAACGCAAGCACTCGGTTTACCATACCAAGCTCCTCTTTTGAATCCGACCTTGACGAACGCAAGACTCGCTTTTACCATACCAAGCTCTAGGTGATTGCTTGAGACCATATATGGCCTTCTTCAACCTGCAAACAATTCCATCTTTATTCGCAAGGGGTGACCAGGGAGGAAGATCCATATAAACCTCCTCATCCAAATCTCCATGAAGAAATGCGTTCTTTACATCCATTTGGAATATGGGCCATCCACAATTAACAACTACGAGACATAAGAACACGCACAGTGTTCATTTTAACCACAGTGCAAAGGTTTCTTTATAATCTATACCATATGTTTGAGTGTATCCTTTTGCAACTAGCCTCGCTTTATATCTTTCGACGATCCGTCACTATTGTATTTGATCTTATAGATCCATCGGCAACCAACTGTCTTCTTCTCTCTTGGAAGTTGTACCAGTTCCCAAGTATGGGCCAACGACCCTCACCAACCCTCAATGAAAAAAAAAGTGTACAGAAAAGAAAAAGAAAAAAATATCAAAAAAAATTATTGCAAATAAAAATTATACTAAAAAAATTTAAAAATATCCACATTAGGGCTAACCGTGCTACGTAGGACATCCGCGTTCACGTTAACAATTTCCGACTAAAATTGGTCAAATCGACTCAATTGGTATAAATGCAAAAGGTTTAAGACTAAATTGGCACCAATAAAATATTTAGGACTTAATCGACACAAATGTAATAAATTTATGACTTTTTTTTTTTACACTTTTTCCAAGTTGGCCTTGGTCTGATCGCGTCTAGCCAATTGCGACCACATGATCGAGTCATAGTAAGTTGTCGTAGCCCAATTTTTGGCTTTGGTTTTTCCACAGAAAGGGCACTGCTTTCTTGGGTGCCCTGGAGCGGGAGGTACATCATATAAAGGTCATAATCGGATGGTTGCTGAGCAGATATCTATGCAATTTCAACCGTGCCATGTGAATCAAGAAAATAGAGAAGACACACTGGTTGCCGTCATCTTATCGAAGTTCGAATCCAATCAGAACCCAAGAACCTGAAGAAGGAACTGAACTCTGGTTTAAGGATTGTGAATAGGAGAGAATCCATCACCCCATCCAGTTGCTTGCTCGTGCCAGAAAACAAAGTTTAAATGGTATTTTCCTAAGAGATAAGCACTTCCTAAACCGCGAATCCTTGTCCTTTGATCGTTCTGTGCTCCCAAATATTGAAAAGACTAAAAACAATTCCTCGGAAGGTGGTTCCCCGTCGACTAAGCTGCCCATTAGCGATCAGGGGGATCAAGCCGACGCGAAGATGATGTAGCGCAGACGTAAAGCCGGTTCATGTAAGGCCCCGTGTGAAAAGTGAATCCTTACACATAATCATATCGACCTCGTATGGGATGGGACTCGATCTTTAAAGCCCGTTCGAACTAAGTAAGGACCTTTCAGTCAAAGCGAAAATTGAGATGCGTTTGATTGAAGCAGTTTCTTTTTTAGCGAGAATCACTTCCTCAACGAATGGACGCCCTTAGTTGAAAAGCCGAAGGAAGCAGCAGACTTCTCCCCGGGTATCACAGGCCAGGAGGAGATTGACAAATCAAAAGCATTTATGCCAAAACTCTACTTTATCCCCAACCGTCTCTCTCCTTCGTTCGCTTCCTTCTGCCGCTACATCATTCCGCAACCGCACATATTCTTTACCTTTTCCATCCCCTTTTCTTCACACCCCTCCCCTCCATATAAGAATAGATATTTGTTCGCTCGCGCAGATCAGCTAAAGGTTTTGCATCATCGACATGTGCTGCCCGAACGTGCCGGATTTCCCCCTCGGGGACCTGACTCGGCGCTCGAGATGGCGGGTTTTGCCGGCGGCAGGCATTGGTTCGACGGTCGATGCGGATGCTCCGGCGAGGGAAGCGCCGCGCGAGGCCAACGACGGGGTTGGCGCTGTGAAGCGGTGCGTGTGCTCGCCCACCAGCCACGCGGGGTCTTTCCGGTGCAGGCTCCATATTGCGGAGTACGCGTGGAGAAGAAAGTGTGCGCACTGATTGCATGTACGGCTCGTCGTGTATAGAGAATGTTGAAAGACGACGATGTGTGGGGGGCATGGAAGGTGAATAGGAAGGTGGTCGTCAATATCGTCATATTGCTTTATCTTTGTCAACCCAATGATGAATATCGCGAGGTAAGAAGTCTCAATCTAGTCTAGTCCATTTGTTTTTTTCTTTTCTTTTCCCTTTTTCTATTCGGATTTTACTTTGATAGATAAGTTTACAGTGCTGACGATTGGTCTTCAAGCGTCAAATTCTAGCCAAGAACTCGTATAAGCTGATCCGGGATTGTGAAATGCCAAGAGACGAGCATCAAAAAAGACCTAATTTTATTATATTAGTCTTTGATTCGGTCATAAATCTTTCAATTGTATCAATTTAATCTTAAATATTTTGTATTTGTGTCAATTGAGTCCATCCAAATTAATTTTGTCCGAAAATTCTTGGCGTGGACACCGATTGTCTCGTGTGAGGCACTACCCAGTCTTGACACGGATATTTTGCATTTATTTTGCTAATGATTGTCTTGATTTTTTCCTTTCCTTTATTGAGGGCTGGCAACCCTTGCCAAAGATGGGGAGGGTGTCGCGGCCCTCGCCGGAAAGCGAAACCGTAATGCCCTTGCCTAGGGCTAGACGACGCCGTGACGCCCAAATCCAGCAAGGCGAGTGGCCCTTGCCCGGTGTTGACGTGGGTCCCCGACCCTCGCCGATGTGAGACAATGATCGGTCGGCAATCCTTGCCACCCTCACTAAAAAAAAATTAAAGAAAAAAAAAAGGAAAAGTAAACATAAAAATTATTTTTAAAAAAGCCCACGTTAATGTCACCGAGCCATGAAGGAGGGTCGACGTCCATATCAACGATTTCCAAAAAAAAATTAGTCGATGAACTCAATTAGCACATGCATAATATATTTAAGACTAATTTAGCATAATTAAAAAGTTTATGACTAAATTGGCGCAATAAGTTTAGGATTTCTTGACAACTTTATCCAAAATCAGAACTAGTTCCTCAGCCACCACTCGTCACATTCGGTTTGCGTTTGTTTTTCTAGCGACGTATCGTGGACGATCAGCGTAAAACTTTTCATGCACATGGATGGAAAGAGATTCTTCAAGGTGGATTAGCATGATCCTAGGATCAAGCCCAGCCTGAATGGTCCGAACCTCGCCGAAGATGAATTTTTTAAACGAAGGGTATGCGCGGACAAGAAGTTAGGCGTGCCGAGAGGCTGGTCAAACCCGTCCAAAGTTCGCCATTTCAAGAAATAATCAAACAAAAGACCAAGTGGTTAGCTTCGTAAGGAATTAAGATCAAACTCAAAAAAAAAAAAAAAAAAAACATCTGAGGCACAAGGTCACTCACGGTGTCGAATGTGAACGTCTCGCTCGAACCGAGTCGATGCGCACTAATTATGAAAAGAACTCATATGAGAACATGAGGGAGGACCATTTTCTCAAAAGATTTTTTTTTTTTATGTCGAAACTCATAAGAATCTTTAGAGTAGATTTTGACTTAAGTAAGATTTTGATGAAGCCAAATTAGTCTTACAACACAGGAAAATTGTCCAGGACCTTGCCAGCCCTAGGCAAGGGCGACCCTCTCCCGAAGACAATGGAGGAAGGCCCTCGCCTACGGCCGGCGGAGGAAAGCGGGGAAGAAAAAAAAAGTAAAGGAAAACAAAAAATTAGTCAAGTGAACTCAATTGGAAAAATGTCAATATATTTAAATTGATAAAATTAAAAAGTTTAGGATTTAATCGACAAAAATATAATAGATTTAGGATTTTTTGGGCAATTTTTCCCTTAAAAGACACCCTCAACCATATCTTCATCGGCCGATGAGCACATGCGTTTCACGCAAGACTTTCGACCTAAAATAGTATCGTATGTAGTTTACATTTCTGGCGAGCACGACATAGCCCGAACCAATCTTTTTAGTAACGTCACATGAGGTTGACAAAAATAAAAGGGATAATAGTACAAATAGTTCCCGAATTTTTATCCAATGAATAATGTCGTGGATTTATTTAATGTGGTCCATATACTTATGATTAATATTCAATCGAGTTCTTAAATTATATGAAAATGTCTAATATTATTTTTTTTTATTAATTGAATCTAGAGATAATATTTAATATTTTTTATATAGTTAAGGAATTAAATTAAATATATACTAAAAGTTTAGATAGTACGTTAAATAAATTAAAAGATCAAAGGACGATGTTGCACAGTTAACCAAAGTTGAAGGACACTTTCCGTCATTGTTTCAAAATAAAGCTACGCGTCATCCCAGAAACACTATTCATCAACAAGAAAACGAAAGAGGCCAATAGGAGCATCAGCCCGACAGAACCCAAACTTACCAGTCCACCGCAAACTACCATTCCTGCGATCGAACACTATTGCCACTCCATCTTTCAGGTTCTTATCCCCCAAGATCGTCGCTCTTCCCCGCATAAGCTTGCGTGGATTTAGCAATCTTCGGGCTTGACTCATCGCTAATGCCGCATTATCTTCTTCGTTATCTTCGTTGTCGGTCTACGTCTCTCACGCCTTTCCATTTTTCCTTTGTCGTTCAAAAAAACAAGGAAAAGAAACCCTTTTCGGTTTCTTCACGGACTCTTGATCGCCCTTCGTTTTCAATTCAATCTGGAAGTCTTCGCTTTCTGGAGCTCTCCATTAAGGGTTTTCAGTTCGTGCCTGAGCGGGTGTGCCTGGTTGTGAGATTAAAGAGAGAGAGAGACGGAAGGGAGACAGAGAGAGATTGGATCGAGGGAGAGAGGGATGGCCCGAGCAGGGAACAAGAACATACAAGCCAAGCTGGTGGGTATGTCTTTCCCTTTTCTTGTTTTCGTCTATGTATGGGTCGATGATTCTGTCGAAGCCTGAATTTAGGAGGTGGAATTTTTGTGTGCTGCTACTGTATGTTGCATAGGGTTTGATGTGCCGTATGCTTTTCGATAGAACTCTCAAAATATTTGCGATCGGTGATGATATTGAGCGTGTCGAATGATTCTTAATTAAGCTTGAGCTGCCGCATAATCCTGCATGGTGGATTGCTTGGATAGGAAGTCAATTCTCGGAGTACAAGCACCATCGCTAAAAATTTGCCAGCGGTATCCAAAAAAGGAATGTGCTTGCTAGCGAATTGTTGTTGGAAGTTGGTGTTTAGTAGATTGCAGCCTTTCATATTAGCAATGTTGAGTTGTTACTTCCCGTATGGAATTTCACCTGGTAAAGAAAGATGGCTCCGAGAAAGGCTTCCTTGAATCTCTTTCTCATACATCCATTGAACTCCTTGCGGGAAATAAGCATTGACTGCTGCTTATTTAATGACAATGCGGAAAATAGGAAGAAAGTTCTGGATTAACGACGATACATGACTCTTCTCGTAGGTACTTCTCGGGGACATGGGAGCTGGAAAAACGAGTCTGGTGCTGAGATTTGTCAAAGGCCAATTCCACGAGTACCAGGTACATTACATCTGTGCCACCATGCTTCAAAAAAATTTACTGCATCTGCAGCCTCTGACTGGAGTGAGCTGCAGGAATCCACTATCGGCGCAGCCTTCTTTACTCAGGTCTTGTCACTGAACGAAGCGACTGTGAAGTTTGATATATGGGACACTGCTGGGCAGGAAAGATATCACAGCTTGGCTCCAATGTACTATCGAGGTGCTGCTGCGGCTGTCGTTGTCTATGACCTCACTAGCATGGTATTAATGTCTAAGTTTGATACAACATTTTTATTTGTGCTTTATACGTTTGTTTATAGGGATAGAAGCAGGGTTCTATCATTTAGTTTTTAGATGAGTTATCTTAGGTCTTGCTTTGATATTGTTGAATGCCATGTAACTATGTGATCTTCTTAGAGGTAGTTGTTTTCTGGTGAAGATAACGTGCTATAGAATAATGGTGATGGAAAACATAAGCAAACTTTGGGCAAGTCCTGTATTGAACATAATATTCCTTAGGAGAGCTCATATATTTGCTTCAATAAGTACCTCAGATGGAAAGGCTTGTTGTAGAACTTATCCCCCCCCCCCCTCGAGACCTTTTCATTTACTGGTACCAGTAAGAGATCATCTTAACCAATTCAAGTTCTTTTTCCATGGCTTCAGGACTCA